>JASVEL010008003.1:0-165829 GCA_032618575.1 Nicotiana noctiflora
AATTAGGAAGTTGAATTGATTATAGCTAAAGTTCTAATGGGATTACAGAATATTAGCTAGGGACTTGGGAAAAACCTAAAAATTGGTTAGTTTAAACATTCTGCCATCAACATTCTGGCATGCCCTCAATGTAGTTAATTAAGTACAAAGTCAGAGTTAATAAGGGATCCAGATCAAACAACATTATATGTAAACCTTTAGATTTTAAGTAGTTGGGCATTAAGTAATAGGAAATGAGAAAACAACTCTAAAGCTGAAAATGTGCAATGCACATGGGGTTAGTGGAACCTGCTATAGCAGGGTATCCCCACTATTGTACTGCAGGCCAGCAGTTTAATTAAAGAAAAACCCACACTCAGACAAATTCGAGTGGGAAGAAGGCAGACAGGGGATGGGCAGGGCCTTAGTTTAATCTTCTGGCCATCCAGGGTTGAAGGTTTTTGGCTATAAGTATATCATTAATCAGACACTCTGGGATAGAGACAGACACTCTGGAGAGACATAGACACACATACAAAGATATAGCTAGAGAGAGCTGGGAAGTATAGACTGAAGTTACTGTTTCATTGGCTTTTGGTTACTGTTTCGTTTGTTGTGGTTGCTGCAGTCTTGTTGTCATTCTTTGCTACTGCTGTTGATTGTGCTTTGCTATTGGTTGTGGTGGTGTTGTGTTACTGCTGGGTTAATTTTTGATTATTGTTGTCGACTGTGCTGCTGGTCCGGGGATTCCTTTTCTGTTACTGGTTGTTGTTGATTCTGCTGTGGTGGTGCTGTGCTCCTGTTTTAGCTGTGTTCAGTGGCTGAGTGTTTGGTTGTTTGTTGCTGTTGGTTATTACTGGGTTTGCTGTTTGTTGTTGGTGTATTGTTGTTGTTGGCTCACTGCTGCTGTTGTTTGCTATTACTGCCTAGCTGATACCGTAGCCTTTCATCTTTGACAATTTCCAGGTACACGTTTGTAAACTCATGCTTTACGGGAGTAAATTGAAGTGACGATTCCCCCTTTTGTGGATCTCTTTCAACTTCACTGTTTTCATTTGCAAACTGATGTCAATTTAAGAAATATGTGATGAAGTTCGTACTTTATAGTATCATAGTGATTTGAGTTAAGTCCGGATGAATGTGTAATTAGTTTTTCGTTATTTTTAACAATGGGTTTGGACTGTAACACTAATGAATTTTCAGAACTTTAGATAAATTTGGTTATGTTTTCATGTTAGTAATAGATTCTTATGTTTAGTAGTATGTGGCTAACAATCAAAGAGTTAGTAGCTTTGGCTTAACGATTGTTAATATAATAGAGTGAGCATTCATTTGAAGGTTTAGTATACTTCTACTATGATAATGAAAAACAGAGGTTCAATTGTTATTAAGGAAGATAATTTATAGCTAGGTTTTCTTGCAAAACACAATGAGTGATCCATGAATTAGGCCATGAAGAGTTTGGTATGTGATAGGCTCAATCAGTTAGAGCAAAAGTGATTATGGGCTTCGCCTTTATTTCGAGATCACAACACCCTCACTGCGTATAAGATAATGGATTAGGTGGAAAAATAATCAACCAAAAAATGTTAGTTTGATGTATCTAGTTCGGAATTTACTAGGTTACTTGAGTAAATAACATCGCTTTAAATAGCAATTTGAATAAAATTAGTAACTAACGTTAGTGATGAACGTTAGCATGAAGTTCAAAATGACTTTGGTATTACACATAGCTAACTCCATCGGTACAACTCATCTAATACGGTCGGTTTAAATTAATTAGAGAATGGTTAGTTTGTTCTGATATTTTGTCAAATTCGTACGCTATTTATAGTTTTTAGTTTTAGTATTATTCGTTTATAGAACAAGGCATAAAACAATTTCCTTTATGCAAGCTCGAGCGCAATTTCCGTTCACATTGATCTAATAACTAATAAGGGGTCCGAGCTTATAAACATGCAATAAATTAGGACCTTTTCTCTTTTATTTTAGAGACGAACTTAATAGAAAAATGTAGACACTTTAGGATTGTCCTTTTAAAATAAACGAGATGAGCCTCGCCAAAAATACACAATTGTGGGGCCCTCGAATAATTGTCATGAAAACTTAGATTTGGAAGGACCGTCTAGTGAATTTCACGGTCCTTTCCCAAAGTTAAATAGACGATAGACTCTTTAGGCACGATTTGAAATAAAAATTACTTTCCTGAATACGGGTGTGCATTTATGCGACCCAAATCTTACTCTCGGCTAAACTGAAATACATTAGAGTCGCAGGCGTACTGGTTACGGTGCAGCTCGAAATGTGCTTTCGTAACGTCGCAATTCTTCTAAAAATAAGAGCGGAGCATTAAAAGCACATAATTAAAATATATAAAAGAATCAGATAGAAACAAAAATTGCAATTGAGCGACCGTGCTAAAACCACGGAATCCGGGAGTGCCTAACACCTTCTCCCGGGTTAACAGAATTCCTTATCCAGGTTTCTAGTTTCGCAGACTGTATTACAGAGTCATAAATTTCCTCGGTTCGGGATTAAACCGGTGACTTGGAACGCCATTATTTTTCCAAGTGGCGACTCTGAATTTAATAAATTAATCCCGTCTCGATTGTCCTTTAATTGGAAAAACTCCCTTGTGCCCTCGCGGGTACGGAAAAAGGAGGTGTGACAGTACCTTCTCTAAGTACTATTGCATTTGTGCTTCCCTGGCTATATAAGTCCCCCAACATTTGATTAACTACGAGCTATGAATCACTTTTAATTACAATTTGATTAATTTTGATTTCTCGTATAAGTTTGTTGCATTTTAAATACTACTGCATTTGTGCTTCCCTGGCTGTATAAGTCCCTAGCATTTGATTAACTATGAGCTACGAATCACTTTTAATTACAATTTGATTAAATCCGAGTTCTCGTACTAGTTTTAAACCTGCAATTACAGCTTCATACTCTGCTTCATTGTTTGTTATGGAATGACACTTAATGACTTGTCGAATGGTTTCACCCGTAGGTGGTAGCAAAATAATTCCTAAGCCTACACCCTTCACATTAGATGAACCATCAGTATATTAGGTCCAAATTTCTGGATTAGATCCGTTGAACACATGCAATTCTTTTTCTGCTTCCAATTGCATTCCTTGGCTAAAATCAGTCACAAATCTGCTAACACTTGAGATTTTATCGCGGTTCTAGGCTGGTATGTAATGTCATATTCACTTAATTCTATAGCCCATTTGGCTAACCTACCCGACAACTCATGCTTGTGTAATGTATTGCGTAATAGATAAGCAGTTACTACAATAATAAAATGTCATTGAAAATAAGGCCTTAGTTTCTAGATGTCATGATTAGTGCAAGTGCAAGCTTTTCTAATTAAGGAACCCACATCTCCGCATCTAATAAAGATTTGATGGCATAATAAATCAGAGACTTTTTACCTTGATCTTCATGAACTAACACAACACTTACCGCTAGATAGCAAGGTAGATGAGCAACCTTTCCCCAACTTTTGGTTTGGCGAATAATGTCAGATTTGATAAGTATGTATTCAAATTTTTGATTGCCTGGTGACATTCCTCAGTCCATTCGAACTGATCTTGCTTTTTAAGAGCTGAAAAGAATTTAAAGCACTTTTCTGATGATTTGGAAACAAATTTCCCTATGGCTGCAATTCTTCATTAGTCTCTAGACATCTTTTTTTCTTGTCAGCACATCAGGCATTTCTTCTATTGCTTTAATCTGTGCGGGATTCACTTCAATTCCATGGTTAGAAACAAGAAAACCCAAAACTTACCTGATGCAACTCCAAATTGCACAATTGTCAGGATTTAATTTCACATTGAACTTTTGCAAGATATGAAATGTATCCCCTGAATGTTGAGTTTTAACGAGCATATCGTCTATATAGACCTCCATAGTTTTTTCCAAATGTTCTTCAAACATTTTGGTGACTAGTCTTTAATATGTTGCACCAGCATTTTTAGGACCAAATGGCGTTACTTTATAACAGTAAGTCCCCCTATCTATTATAAATGAAGTTTTTTTTCATCTATAGGATCCATTTTGATCTGGTTGTATCCTGAATACGCATCTAAAAAGCTTAACAATTCATGCCCTGCGGTAGCATCGATTAGTTGACCTATATGTGTTAATGAAAAAGAATCTTTAGGACAAGCTTTTTTAAGGTCTCTGTAATCTACACAAACTCGCCATTTACCATTCTTCTTCGGTACTACAACAGTATTGGTTAACCAATTAGGATACTTTACCTCATGGATAGACCCAATTTTTAGTATCTGAACTTCCTACTGAATTACCTGATTCTTGAAGGCTCATTGCTTCCGTTTCTTTTGCTTGACCGGGGGATATGTCGGGTCTTCATTTAATTTATGAGTCATAACCTCCGGTGGTATCCCTATCTTATCAGAGTGGGACCAAGCAAAATAATCTAAATTAGCTTTTAAAAATTCAATTAACTTACCTTTCATGTCCTGGCTAAGATTGACCCCTACGTAGACTTTTCTTTCAGGCCATTGTGTGGATAACAACTACAACCTCCAATTCTTCAATTGTTGTTTTGATATTTTCATTTTCCTCTGGCTCTTGAATGGCATCAGGCCATGAGTCCACATCTATTCGCCCTTGTTCAGTTGAGGTTTGTGTTATGTTACCCTCAACTGGATTCTGTAACTGCTATTTTTCTTCATTTCTCGTACTTGAATCTGCTACAAAGTTGATGCTTCTGGAAGTCTGTTGATCCCCATGGATTTGACATATTCCTCATGGTGACGGAAATTTAATTACTTGGTGTAAGGTTGACGGAAAAACATCCATATCGTGGATCCATGGTCTTCCAAGAATTATATAGTAAGCCATCTCCATATCTACCACCTAAAACTTTGTATCTTTGATAGCTCCTTCAGCGAACGTAGAAAGTATTACCTCTCCTTTCTTCATGGTGCTGGAATTATCAAATCCAGAAAAAGTATGCGCCTTTGGTATTAATTTATCTTCAGCTTGCATCTCGCTTAGCACTCTTAGCGAACAATGTTCACGGAACTACCTGGATCAATTAAAACTCGTTTTATATTAGTATCATGTACAAGTAGAGATATTACCAGCGCATCGTTATGTGAAGATAATACGCCATCCACATATGTATCATCAAACGTAATACTTTCTTCCTCTAAGACATGTCGCACCCGCTTTTCGTGGGTAGTTGTGACTTTGGACACTTTATTGGTTGCTGTGTACATCATATTGTTGATGTCTTCATGTAGGCTTGATTACCTTTCTCACTGAATAATTCGGTGAGATACCCTTGCTTTAATAGATGATCAACTTCACCTTGTAGCAACCTACAGTCTGTTGTTTTATGCCCATGATCGTTGTGAAATTCTCACCAGTGATCAGGGTTGCACCTATTTGGATTCGATCTCATTTCTTTTAGCTACCGCACCTTATCGCACATATTTCTTAAAACAGCTACAAGCTCGAAAGTGCTTACATTAAAATTATAACTGCCAAATTTTGCCTCCAAATTTCTATCATCATCCCCTGACTCTCGCGTGTTTTGATCATTCCCAAATCTTGATGACGAGCCCGACTATCTATTCCCCGACCTATGATCGTACGCTAGATTGTCCTATTTTGACCGTGAATCTTTTTCCACTGGACCCATATATGATTCGTTCCTATTTTTATTGAACTTTTTTTCGGTTTTCGCCCGTCTCGAGCTTACCCTTTATTCTTTTTGAGATCACGAGATAATATCCTCTTCTATCCTTAGCTTCATGCTTTACCTGTTGTAAACGTCACTCCACGTTGTTACTGGAAATTTACGAAGACTTTCCTTGAGTCGCCTTGTGTCTTCTGAGCTTTTTTCATTTAAATTACTAGTGAAGGCTATAGCTGCCTAATTGTCAGGTACACGCGGTAACGTCATTCTTTCATGTTGGAACCTATCCACGAATTCTCTAAGCAACTCTAAGTCCCCTTGCTTGATTTTGAAAATATCCTCCATTCTTTTTTCGACTTTTTGAGCTTCTGAATGTGCTTTGATAAATGAACATACAGGCTCAACAAAAGAATTTATGGAATTTTCGGGTAAAGGAAAATACCATGTTAATGCTCCATTAGTGAGTGTTTTACCAAATTTTTTGACCAATACTGATTCGATTTCTTATTTGGTCAAGTCGTTGCCTTTTACTCCAGCTGTGAATGCAGTCACATGGTCTCGTGGATTAGTTGTTTCATTGTATTTTGGAATATCGGGCATTTTGAATTTCTTTGGAATTGGGAGAGGAGCAACATTTGGCTTCCAAGGTTGTTGTGAATATTTGTCCATATCTATCCCTTTGATTACATGCGCTACTCCACGTATTTGCTCTATGCGGTCACTTTTCCCTTTTAGTTGTTTATGCAATGTTAATACTAAATTTTGTAAATCAGAATTAACTAAGTTACCTAGTTCTCCATCTCATGGCTCACTGGGGATTCCACCACTGCCTGAATTAGCAAGCTCAGAACGAGGATTTTCCAAAGTGTTGGTATTTGGAGTTGGTGTTGGTGGTGCAACAAGTAATTGATTGACAAAGGCTTCAAGAGATTTATTGAGCTGTTGAACGATTAGCTTTTGCAAAGATTTATTAATAGCTTCATTGTTCAAATTGTGCATTTGCATTTGAATGCGATCCATCAGGAGTGCCTTCTCGAGATCGCCAATGGGAGCTTTGTAGAGAAGGAATCGGGGTGTGGTCATCTTGTGAATTCCCCCGGAGTTGATGATTTCCTCGGTTTCCTTGGGTGTTGTCGTTAATGTTCGACATGATTGACACAACGATTAGGCAAAGAAAGAACAGATTATCAGTTTTCGGTAACAGAACTAATTTATTTAACAAAAAAGTAGAATTTCGCTCAAAGCTGTTAGAAGAACTCGGGTTACTAATAATCAGAAATATATAAAGGAATGTTATTTTGCTAACAATAAGATAAGCAGAAGAAAATAAAGTAAACAAGTATATTCAGATGATCTTTTTGTGTTCCCACAAATGATCAATTTTCTCCTTTTTGTTGCTATCTCCAAGATATACGTTTTGTCTTTGTCATTATAAGGCCATTATAGACAATTGAAGGCATTAAATACTACAGTACATAATTATTGTAATTTAATACAGATTCTCTAACGTTTTTAGTTTTTAATGTTGATCAAATATTGTATCTGTACTCTCTTGTGCTGTCAGATTCATTCTCCTTGATTTTTGGATTTAAATAGGTACAAGCGTTAAGTGTTTTGAATAACTGCTCGTGCCTCTACGTGTGCCTTTGCTCGTATCTGTTGTAACTTGTGCCTCTTTGCTAATCATTATTCTTTAACCAGCTTTCGTGTAATGACACATCATCTTTCAATCACTTCAATATATAAACTCAATTTTTTCCATGCAAATGAGTCTAGAGAGTATGTAGGCAACATATATGAATCTCTGAATACACGTTAAAATAAGGTACTATGTAGTTTAAATAGCAAGCTTCATGTTTCCTGTATATCTGTTTGTAACTATACACGCTAAAAGAGAGTCGAGTTCTCAATTTTCTATTTTTCTTATATTTTATAGTGCTTTTTGTTATGCTCTGTTCTAAGATCCCATTATTTCCCGTTATCCTATTGCTTTTTAATATGCCCTTTTCATTTGTCAACCAAATCTCAAATTTAAGGTTAAATTTTTTACTATACAATATATAATATTTGAATTTAAACTTTGACGTAAGTAGTTTTTGTGTAATGTTATGCTATATCACAAATAAATTAATTGATGACTATCAACTAAAATAGTTAATTCAACTTAATTTCCTGGTCAAGCTAATTTGAGGCGTGTAACAATGTTCCTATTATTCGTAGCCTTTTCCGCTCTCTCTTCCTTTTTACACCTTTCTATTAGCGTATGTGGATTAACTTATTTTAAGTATTTTTAAGCTAAAATAGCTTTTAAGTTATTTTGTAATATTTGAATAATGTAAAACAACATTTTTAAGCATTTGTTTTTAAGCTAAAATAATAAAAATAAACCAAAAACTAAATTTATTAACTTACAACTTAAAAATTATTTTAAATTAAAAATCAAGGCCATCCAAACGGGCTCTATCTCTATGTATGATTCTAATGTCTTTCCTTTTTGAAGCACTTTATAATGATGTCTTTTCCCTTCACACAAAAAAGCTGCTAACTTCACTTTCCCTGACATCTTACTGTTATACGTGAGTTTAAACCAAAAACAAATTACTACAATATTTTAATTCGATAATACGTGAGTTTAAACCAAAAATCAAATGAATGGATCTTGTGTATCCAAATTAATTGAGAATAAAAGCTCACATCTACCCTTCATCTTTGATTATAATTTAGGATATATTTGGTATGATTTTATATAACTTTTCACGAATAATATTTTCCGAGAAAGTATTTTTTTGAAATATAAATAGTTGTCTTACTTATTTCTGCTGTTTAGTTAGTAAGAAAAATATATAATCTCATGAGTATATTTTTAAATAATTTAACCTGGATCCTAAACCTTGACACTCAACTCTGAACCCCGACCTTGATCCTTGCCCTCGAGCTCAACCCTGAACTCGAATCCCAACACTGAAACCCAACCTCGGACTCGGACCTTGACGTTGAACCCCGACCCCCAACCTTGACATTCGTGTTTTGGGTCGCAAAGTCTGGATTGAGTGAGGGAAAGAATTATGAGAGCTGGTGGACCAGGGGGAGAGGTGGGATGAGTTGGGGGGGAGGGCAAAGGTGGGTTAATGGTGGGGGTTTACTAGGGAGGGGGAGGTGGGTGGGCCTGTGGGGTTGGACAAGGCGAGGGTGTCAGGGTGGGTTAGGTGTGGATGGGTAAGGTTGGGGTGCAAGGTGGCAAGTCGGGTTTCGGGGATCTCAAGTGGTGAGGGTGTGAATTAGAGGGTCGCACTAGGAATAGGGAAGGTTGAAAGAGAGTTGACGGTCATTTTCCTTTAGCCGAAGAAAAATAAATATATTAAAAAATATTTTTTTTGTACCAAATACACCCTTAAAATTGCTTTCAAAGTTAAAGTTATGCTAGGACTCCAGGGCAAACATGATTTTTTTTTTTCTAACAGCACAATAGACCTAAAACCTAACTAATTAAAAAATATCTTTATAATACTCCGTATTAGATAATACAAGGACAATGTTGATCTTCTTCGTTAAGAAAACGTTTCAGGTACAACATATTATTAACTAACATTAAAAAAGAATATCTCCATGCAGAAGACGTTAAACAAATCAAAATTTTAAAAAATCTTTTAATCTTGTTATAAAATAAAGACTGTAAAGTAAAGACAAGTATAGAGAGAGAGTGATATATTATTCGAATTCAAACTGATGTACATAATGAAATGAAAACCCTTCTATTTATAGAAGAAAGGATAGAAGAAAAGACCATATTGTGTAAGCTGCTATTGCAAGTTGGCATGTAAGTTGCCTGTAAGCTGCTACTGCGAGCTGCTGTGTAAGTTACTTGTAAGTTGATACTTTACTAGATATAGATAATCTTTTACTGGGGATAATATTTATTCATAATGGAGTACCGAAGTGATAAGCTTCTTCAGGATGCTTATTTCCAATAGAGTACTAAATAGATAAACATACTACGAGCTGCTGTATAAACTGCTTGTAAGTTGCTCGTAAGCTGATATTTACTAGATATAGATAATCTTATACAGGGGATAATATTTATGCATAACGGTATACCAAAATCATAAGCTTCTTCAGGATGCTTATTTCCAATATAGTACTAAATAGATAAACATATTTACGGTAGAGTCCCATATGGATATGCTTCTTCAGGAAGCTTATTTGTAACACTTCCCCTTGAATGTTCATTAAGAGATAATGTGTCTCATTAAAACCTTACTAGAAAAAATACTACTAAATGAAAAAGAGTAGACATATTTAGTAATACATATTTCTAGATGCCTCATTAAAAACCTTATAAGGAAAACCCCGTGGGAAAAATCTTGGTAATGAAAAAAAAGTGCATCACGTATTTTACTCCCCCTGATAAAAACCATATTTCAAATATTTGAGTCTTCGCATTCCAATCTTGTATATCATCTTCTCAAAAGTTGAAGTTGGAAGAGATCTAGTGAGTAAATCTGTTGAATTGTCACTTGAAGAGATTTGTTGCACATCAATGTCACCATTTTTCTGAAAATCGTTTGTGTAAAATAATTTAGGTGAAATTTGTTCCGTTCTATCTCGTTTTATAAATTCTCCCTTTAATTGGGCTATGCATGTAGCATTGTCTACGTATAAATTTGTTGGTCTTTTCTCACATTTTAAATCACATTTTTCACGAATAAAATGAATTATTGATTTCAACCATACGCATTCCCTACTTGCTTTATGAATAACTATTATAATCAAACCTGCATACAAGGCACCAATGTTTACCATTCAATAAAGCTATCAGCAAGTAATTTGAAATACATATCCTGCTTAGCAAAAGCAGCACTACTCCAGAATATTTTCATCCATCTTTCATATCTTCTGCTGGACAAGGACAACTTTTAAAGGAAGAAAAATAATCCCACCGTACCTAAACCTCTTGATTTTTCTGTCTAATTGATTCACTATTTTTGCCTTGTATTTTAAAAACATGGTTTCAGTCTCATCTTTTGAATTAAGAAGATATACATTAGTGTATCTAGAAAATCCATCTGCAAAGGTGATGTAGTATTTCTTTCTACCCCTTACTAACAATATTCTTGAAATCTTCCAAGTCTGAGTGTACTAGGTCAAGCAATTCTGTTTTCTACTAGTTACATTCTTAAAAGGCTTTTTGGTATATTTTACTTCTACACAAACAAGACACTTAGAGTCTTTCCAAGATCTTTCATCTCAAATTCTTTCTTAAGATATTCAATTGCCTTTTGGAGCTCTTCTGAGTTCCAACAAGATTTATGTCATCAACATAAATAGTAAGTATAACAAATTCTGATGTCATTTTCTTTATCAAAATACATGGACAAACAACATTATTTATGTAACCTTCTTTCAGTAAATATTCACTAAGGCGATTATACCACATGCGCCCGGATTGCTTTAAACCGTACAAAGATCTTAGTAATCTAATTCAATACATTTCCTGAGATTTTGCTTCAGGCATTTTAAATCCTTCAGGGATTTTCATATAAATTTCATTGTCAAGTGAACCGTACAGATAAGCTGTAACTACATCCATTAGATGTATTTCAAGCTATTCATGTAGTGCTAAACTGATGAAATATCGAAATGTTATGGCATCCATAATAGATGAATATGTTTCATTAAAATCGACTCCAGGTTGTTGTGAGAATCCTTGTGCAACAAGGCGAGCTTTATATCTTTCAGCTTCATTTTTATCATTCCTTTTTCGCACAAAAATCCATTTATGACCAACTGGTTTTATACGAGTAGGTGTTTGGACTACTGGTCCAAATACCTCTCTTTTAGCAAGTGACTTCAATTCCGATTGAATTGCCTCTTGCCATTTTGGCCAATCAGATCTTTGTCGACATTCTTCGACAGATCGAGGTTCAAGATCCTCACTATCTTGCATAATATTAAGTGCGACATTATATGCAAAAATATTATCCACCACTATTTCAGAACAATTTAAATTAATCCCATCACCGGTCGAACTTATTAAAAGTTCTTCACTTACATGAGCTTCGGGTTCGTTGATTTCTTCAGGAATCTCGGAACTAATTAGATCTTGGGTCTCTTCAAGGGATACCTTCATGGTATCATTTTGATCATTTGCCGATTTTTTTTTAGGATTTCTATCCTTAGAACCCAAAGGCCTACCATGCTTCAGGCGTGGTTTAGGTTCACTAGCTCTCATGCTAGTAGATGGTCTTACCGGAACATCAATTCGGATAGGCATATTCTCTGCAGGGATATGTGACTTAGTTATCCTTTTCAAATCTGTAAATCCGTCTGGCATTTGATTTGCTATATTCTGTAAATGGATGATCTTCTGGACCTCCTTATTACATATAGGGGTACGTGGATCAAAGTGAGATAATGATAAAACTTTCCACACAATTTCTCTTTTGATTTCCTTTTTCTCTCCCCTTAATTATGGGAAATTTATTTCATCAAACCGACAATCTGCAAATCGAGCAGTAAATAAATCTCCCGTCAATGGTTCAAGATAGCGAATAATAGAGGGTGATTCAAACCCAACATATATTCCTATCCTTCTCTGTGGTCCCATCTTACTGCGCTGTGGTGGTGCTACTGGCACATATACAACACATCCAAAAATTCGTAAATGGGCTATATTTGGTTGATGACCAAAAACTAATTGTGACGGAGAATATTTATTATAATGTGTCGGTCTGAGACGGATAAGTGATGCTGCATGCAAGATAGCATGGCCCCAAACAGTAGTGGGCAATTTTGTTTTCATAAGTAGTGGTCTTGCTATCAATTGTAGGCGTTTAATAAATGACTCTGCAAGGCCGTTTTGAGTATGAACATAAGCTACAGGATGTTCAACTTTTATCCCAACTGATAAACAATAATCATCAAAAGTTTGAGATGAGAATTCTCCAGCATTATCGAGGCGAATAGCCTTTATAGGATAATCTGAGAATTGTGCCCTTAATCGAATTATTTGGGCTAATAGCTTTGCAAACGCCAGGTTGCGAGATGATAATAGGCACACATGAGACCATCTTGAAGATGCATCTATTAGGACCATAAAATATCTAAACAACCCACTTGGTGGGTGAATAAGTCCACATATATCCCCATGTATACGTTCTAAAAAGGCAGGGGATTCAATGCCAACCATCATTGGTGATGGTCTAGTGATTAGTTTGCCTTGATAACAAACATCACAAGAAAATTCGTCATTCGTAAGAATCTTCAGGTTCTTTAACGGATGCCCACTCGAATTTTCAGTAATTCGTCTCATCATTATTGATCCAGGATGGCCCAAACGGCCATGCCAAAGCACAAAAGTATTTGAATCCGTAAACTTCTGGTTTACGATAGAGTGTGCTTCAACTGTACTAATTTTTGAATAGTATAAGCGAGAAGATAAAGTTGGTAACTTTTCTACAATGCATTTCTAACCAGAAATATTCTTTATAATACAAAGATATTCCATGTTCATTTCATTTATTGTCTCAACATGATACCCATTTCAACGGATATTTATAAAACTCAACAAGTTTCTTCGGGACTTGGTGGAGAATAATGCATTGTCTATAATAAGCTTTGTTCCCTGAGCCTTCAATCAAACTTATATTACCAGAAATTGTTGAAACATTTGCTTTTTCCTTATGCAAATAAGAAAAGTATTTCTGATCCCTAAATATGGCATGAGTTGTTCCACTATCAATAACACAAATATCTTCATGATTTGTCTTTGATCCAAACATAATTTGAGGATTATCCATATTCTTCAAAATGACATAAATAAAATATATTATCAAAACATAACTTTTATTTATGTATAATAATCACATAACCATACTATCTATTACAAACAACAAAAATTAAAAATATTTATATTTCTACAGATTCACTACCGATTACATGACTTGTTTCTCCTTCTGGGAGTGCAAAGTAATCAGCTACATCTAAATGCATGAAGTCAAAATTATCTTCAGAGATGAAATTTGCTTCAACATTTTTCTCTGTCTTTTTCAAGGAGGCTTGATAAAGCTCAACCAGGTGCTTTGGCGTACGGCAGGTACGTGACCAGTGCCCTTTTCCTCCACATCTATAGCATGCACTTTCTGCATTTGGTGCTTGCACCGCTTCATACTTTTGTTGCTTCTTTTTCCACTGCTGGTGGTGAGGAGGGTCCTTTGGTGCATTATTATTACCATGATTAAAATTTCTTCCCCGACCACGGCCATAACCACGACTGGGGCCACGACCTCTTCCACGTCTAGCTTGGTGGAAGTTCAACTCATTCACTTCGTGGAATGGACAAGAACCTGTAGGTCGGCTTTCATGGTTTTTTATTAGTTGCCCATTATGTTGCTCGGCTATAAGAAGATATGAGATAAGTTAAGAATACTTTTGAAATCTCATCTCTCGATATTGCTGCTGCAGGAGCATATTCGAGGTATGAAAAGTGGTGAAAGTTTTCTCTAACATATCATGATCAGTCATATTATCATCACATAATTTTAATTGGGAAATAATTCTGAACATAGCAGTGTTATACTCACTGATAGATTTAAAATCTTGTAGCCTTAGATGGTCCAATCATAATGTGGATGTGGAAGAACGACCATCTTCCGGTGGTCATATCTATCTTTCAAATTATTCCATAGTATGAATGGATCTTTAATAGTAAGATATTCCATTTTGAGGCCCTCATCAAGGTGATGGCGTAGGAACATCATTACTTTTGCACGGTCATAGTTTGATGCCTTATTTTTTATGGTGTCTGCCATACCCATCCCATCAAGATGAATTTCAGCATCAAGCATCCAAGACATGTAGCTTTTGCCCGATATATCCAGGGCTACAAATTCAAGTTTAGAAAAATTTGACATTATATAGAAAAAGAAAGTTCGTACCTTAGATGCTTCCAAAGTATTTGCTCGAGATGGCAGAGTCTCGTACTGATAACGAGTTATAAAATAAAGACTATAAAGTAAAGACAAGTATAGAGAGAAACTGATATATTATTCGAATTCCAAACTTATCTACATAATGAACTGAAAACTCTTCTATTTATAGAAGAAAGGATGCTGCTGTGTAAGCTGCTACTGCAAGATGTTGTGTAAGCTGCTACTGCAAGCTGTTGTGTAAGTTGCTACTGCAACCGATAAGCTTCATTATACCCTGTGATGGATAATCTTCTACCTAAGTAATATTTATCCATAACCTGATACTGGAAGGATAAACTTCATTATACCCTGTAGATGGATAATCTTCTACCTGAAGTAATATTTATCCATAATCGATACCGAGAGATAGCTTTCATTATACCTAAAGATCGATAATCTTCTCACCTGGTAATGTTTATCCGTGAATCGGTATCAGATGTTGATGTTTCTTCGTAAGTTTATTTCAATATAGTATCTAAATAGTATAAACATATTTAGCCGAAAAAAATAAATATATTAAAAACTATTTTCTTTTGTACCAAATACACCCTTAAAATTACTTTCAAGTTAAAGTTATGCTAGGACTCCAGGGCAAACATGATTTTTTTTTTAACAGCACAATAGACCAAAAACCTAACTAATTAAAAAATATCTTTATAATACTCCGTATTAGATAATACAAGGACAATGTTGATCTTCTTCGTTAAGAAAACGTTTCAGGTACAACATATTATTAACTAACATTAAAAAAGAATATCTCCATGCAGAAGACGTTAAACAAATCAAAATTTTAAAAAATCTCCTTTTACGTATCGATAATTAAATTTTGATAAACTTTGATCAATATTTTAAAATATTTTCTTTTCGTCATATTTGACCTAAGAAGAATTATTACTTATAATCCATCTGTTCCATTTTATGTGAACCTATTTCGTTTTTTATCCGTTCCAAAAAGAATGAACTCTTTTTAAATTTGATAATAATTTAGCTTAAATTCACTATTTTATCCTTAATGAGAAACTTTTATGATCACACAAATATTCTGGGCCTCATATGCATTTGTTTAGGACCACAAATTCCAAAAGTTTTTATTTTTTTAAATTTGTGCCCGGTCAAACATGTTCACATAAATTGAAACAAAGAGAGTAATATTATTTTTTATAGTTATAAATATTTAAATTTAACTACAAAAATTATCGAATTGACTTTGAAAAAGCAAAAAAGATCGCATATAATTAAGACAGATGGAATAATATATTAGGGTTGGTGAAAGGTATATTCCTATACGAGTGTCATATTTTTAAGTGTAAATATCCCCGGCTTCCGCGCCACAAACTGGCATGTCTTTCTCTTTCATTCACACACACAAAAACTAAGACAACGGTTTGGATTTGACCTAATAAATTAAATGCGACCACTAAAAAAGTCTGGTAAACTTTTGTCCTTAAGCAAGAACTGAAATAATTGTCTCAAACTTACGCAAGATTACTGCAATATTGTAAGTGATACCAAAATCTGCAAATAAAATTTAAGAGGTAAAAGACAATTTATCCAGCTGTAATCTTCAGTTTATGTTTGCTCATTATAAGAAAAGCGTAGTGTTTAATTAGAGAGAGAGATAGAGAGTGAAAGATACTGCTCACCTTCTGAATTTGCCGTGGTTCTAATTTATAACATGATTTAAAAAAAAATATATTTTTCGTCTCTACAAAAAACAAAAAAACTCATAATTCTCTGCCCACTTGACCACTATAGCCTTGAGTGGTTATAAGCACTTTTTGTATATTTGTTTCTTGTTTGCATTTGAAGTTTATAAAGTAAAAAAGGAGACACCAAAAAGGTTTACTTTTGAACTATGGTTTGTTGCATTTTTTAATTCAATATTTATGTATAATTTGAAAGAGAAATTATATATTTGTGAATTTTGGATCAGAAAGGTCTTGATCTGAGTCTTAGAGGGGTGAAATCTTGAATTTTTGATTCTGGATCCTGTCAAGAACTGTTAATGAAACTTTCAGTACAAAAATGGACCAAACAATTGAAAGGTCTTCAAATGCACAAAGGGGTTTTCGAGTTCAAGCTCCACTGGTGAGTGCTCATGGTCCCTTTTTTTTTTTGAAAGTTAATTTCATTGATTTATGGCTTTCTTTAAATTCCCTTATGAAAATTCTTGGTAAAGAAGCAAACTTTGCAAGAATTGGTTTTTCTTTTCACGAGTCTTGTTTATATTTGGTATTTTGGGGCTTGGATTAGCATAAAATTGCTGCTGAATCTTCAACATTTTTCCTTAGAATTCAGCTAAGGTCGTTTTTCAACATGACTCTTGGGGTTTACATTTTGTGCAAACACTCCATTCTTACATATTTTGAGAATGAAGTCACTGAGTTTTGCCTAAAAAGGATATTTAAGCTTGGTTAGAATTTTGCTATTCACTTTAGGTAGCTCTTTCTTTGCCAGTTGTTTTGGAAAATTTCACACGGTATGGCAAGGATAGATGCCAGAAAATGATTTTTATTTGCTTTAGTGATGATGGTGTTCCGGCCATCTTGCACAAACCCTGACTAATCCCATGGGTACTTGCTACCTCCAACCAATACAAGTATGAGTAACTCTGTCTGTCAAGACTTAGGCAATAGAAAGAAATCACCTAACTTTTTTTTTCCTCAGCTGAGAGGGCTTTTCAATCGTGATATCTTATGGTTTTCATCAACTTCATTGACCACTAGGCCATATCGTTGAGTTCAAGGATAGTTGCCAGATTATCAAATTCTTGGCAGTAAACAGATGAATATGCCTAAGAAAAAACTTCCACATGACATCAGGCAGCCTTGCTTCTTAACTCAAATTTCTTGCTATTAGCTGACCTTGACTTTGGTGGAGAATCTAGATGAATAGTATGCTATGTTTCCATTCTTCGTAGTATACCTAACAAAGCGGGAGGTGTAGCCGCAATAACACCAGTTTTTATATGTTTGTTGGGTTTACCCTTTTTTAAAAGTACGTATGTACATAGTTCAAGTTTTCGCCCGATTCAGCATGGAATATTTTGGTTGCTTTTGGCTTGGTATATTTGGTCTTAATCTAGTTAGATTCATATGTCTGCACGTTTAATTTATTTTCCCTTAGGACTCATAAAGTGCTGCTGTAAATGAAGCCATAAGGTGTGGTACAATGCCATTAACACAACATTAAAGAGTAGGTCATTTATCCGGATGGACTAAGAATAGTTTAACTACTAGAAATAGTAGCTTACTTTATGCGGGCATAAAGCATTCATGTATGTATGGATATTAAAAGTACTATGGTGTTTGGGGAGACTGATCGTGGATAAGTAGCACTTTAAGTACTGTTTAGTGAATGAGGTGGTAATTCGTTTATCAGAAAGAGCTGCAAAAAGTGATGGTTAAATGAGAGAAGCTAACGATGAAAAAACATATAAGCTTGATATTTTCTAGGAGCGACCGGGAAAAGTTGAAGGTAAAAGCAATAATATCAATTAGTGAAAGTGAAGAAAAAGGAGTGTTCAGTACAATGAGGTACTCTCTAATATTGGTGCTCAGCATTCTGAAAGCTTCAACTGCTATATTTAGCAACTTTTATAGAAGTGCCTTTCTGTCAGGTGTGCTCTTTATTCGCACTGGTACAATGATGAAGATGCCTTACAAAAAACGCGGAACTACGCTGGAGGAAAAAATATGAATTTATAAGAGCAATAGAACACTTTCTGAAGATCAGGAATCAGCAGTGAATTTACCTTTGATCAAGACACAGATAGACCTTAGACTAGCTAATTCTGATGTGGTTAGCATCTGAACTATTTTGTGAATTTAACTTTTCCAGAGTTGGGAGCTGCAAAGATGCTGAGCATGTATAAATTGTTAGGCTATGTAGCTTTGATGTGCATCGAAGTCACTAAAAGTCAAACGGTTAACATTGGGTAGGCATATTGTTATTACAATAAATTATTTGGGAGTGCTAATTATCTGAAAGTACTTGCAATAAGTGAAATTGAAATTTTCCAGTCACTCTTTTTCTTGGGAAATATAAGTTATATGCATACCACATTGTGTTAATAGCTCCAAGTACTATGATCTTTTAAGTGGTCCAGATCTCATTGTGGTGCTGGATTGAATATTAAGGGCCATTCAATTATCTTTTTCCTCTCTGTTAATGAAGTTTGTGGAGGGAGATTGTTTAGTTAGTTACGTATGAGAAAGACCCAGCTTTTACGTGCATCATTTGATGGGGAGATCATTGAAGTGAATGCCTTGCTATTATAAGCTAAGTTGCTCAGACTCTTCATTTTCGATGCCGCACCCGTTTCGACATGACGTGGGTGTTGATGTGGGCTTCGTGCCGGATCTGGTCAATCGATTCCGGGTACTTTGACCAAAATCGACGAATAAATTCGGGACAGATACAATGATGTTTGAAATCAAAACAAGAGTTACGGTGAAATTGATGAAATAGAATACCTTGTATATAGAATTTTATGTCAGTCTTTTGTCTTTTATCTCCTCGGATTCTCCTCTTGATTAATATTTTTCCCTCTTAAAATACCTTATAAATTTTTCACATAATGTCTCATAATTTAGATATATTTTTATAACTCTACTTTTAGACATTTGAATTATTTTTAGCCGAAACCAGAATCTTAAACATTTAGATCATGAAGGATCCGACCTCTAGATCCGTACCCGTATCGGATACCCGCACCTGAGTCCGAGCAACTTAAATTATAAGCATATCGGGCTGTCTTGTGCTTTATTGAGCTATTTTTTCGAAGAGTATCTTTATTGATCTATTTTTACAGTAATGATCAATATGACTCTAATCTCCTGAGAGAAAAAAAAACGAAAAAGAATGGAAATCGACAAAAATGCTTGTGGTTTATTATCGGGTAGGGCTTACTCGAACAGCTTTTGCTATTAAAATTATGCTCATCAGTTTTCAAGCTCTGGTGTATATACCTTGCTCAGGCGTTTTAAATTGCAGTTTTCTGGTTGTTAAGAGAAATTGCAATAAGCCTGCATTTCCTAATTGGCAAACAATTTGCAGGTTGATTCTGTGTCATGCTATTGCAATGTTGATTCGGGGTTAAAAACAGTTGCCGGTGCAAGAAAATTTGTCCCAGGATCAAAACTTTGCATCCAGTCAGACATCAGTTCTCATGCACACAAGACAAAAAATTCTCGTAGAGAGAGGTCAAGAGTGCAGCCACCTCTTCTACCTGGCCTGCCTGATGATCTTGCAATTGCTTGTCTAGTGCGTGTTCCTCGTGCTGAACATAGCAAGCTCCGTCTAGTTTGCAAAAGGTGGTATCGGCTTCTTGCTGGTAACTTCTTTTACTCTCAAAGGAAGAGTCTTGGAATGGCTGAAGAGTGGGTATATGTTATAAAAAGAGATCGTGATGGACGGATTTCATGGCATGCATTTGACCCAACTTACCAACTTTGGCAGCCACTTCCACCCATTCCAGGGGATTATAGTGAAGCCCTTGGATTTGGTTGTGCTGTTCTTAGCGGTTGCCATCTTTATTTGATTGGAGGAAAAGATCCAATTAGGGGGTCCATGCGACGGGTGATCTTTTATAATGCTCGAACAAATAAATGGCACAGGGCACCAGACATGCTCCGCAAACGCCATTTCTTTGGTTCTTGTGTAATTAATAATTGTCTTTATGTTGCTGGTGGAGAATGTGAAGGAATACAGAGGACTCTCCGTTCAGCTGAAGTTTATGACCCCAACCGGAAGCGCTGGAGTTTTATAGCTGATATGAGCACAGCGATGGTGCCCTTTATTGGGGTTGTATATGATGGGAAGTGGTTCATAAAAGGGTTGGGATCCCGCAGAGAAGTTCTCAGTGAAGCTTATAACCCTGATATCAATGCGTGGAGCCCAGGCAACAACAGGATGGTTGCTGGTTGGCGCAACCCGAGCATCTCGATGGATGGTCGTCTATATGCTTTGGACTGTCCTGATGGGTGTAAAATTAGAGTATATGATGAATCTACGAATTCATGGATCAGATTTATTGATAGCAAGCTCCACCTTGGAAGCTCTCGTGCTTTGGAGGCTGCCGCTCTGGTTCCACTTAGTGGTAAACTTTGTATAATTCGTAACAACATGAGCATCAGCATAGTTGATGTGAAAAATCCTGATAAGCGAGTGGAAACTAACCCGCATCTTTGGGAGAACATTGCTGGTAAAGGTCACTTCAGAACTTTGTTCACAAATTTATGGTCAAGCATAGCAGGACGAGCAGGGTTGAAGAGTCATATTGTGCACTGTCAGGTCTTACAAGCTTGAGCATTGGATCTTAGCCACTTATCTTTGATGACAAACCGAGAGTTACTTCAACTTCTCTCACCTCAAGAACAAGATTTTCCGGAGAAGCACTTTTGACATCATCGACATGCTCCTGTGTTGGTTATGAAGCAAACAATTTCTGTTCTTTTACAATTCCCAATGCCTTCGGCAGCACCCCGAATACAATACCCTTTCTCAGGCGGCCTCTTAGCTTCTTTCTTTACTATCAGTCCAGGCCAGTAGCTGCTCATGGCTTTCCGACATCTAGAGCACCAACAGATGGAGCGAAGAGTCTATAAGGAAAAGAGCTGAGGCTTGTCATAAATAAAAGTTGTATATGATAAGTTTGAGTCTTATCTTATTCGTGAGAATTTCTTCTCTCCTGTCCTCTGCAGCTAGTACCTGGCTTCAAGTGCTTGTGGATGGATGTCTTCTGGAATTGTTCGGATTGGCTCACAGTAAAGAGAAGGGGGTTGCGATTCTTCATTCATGGCTCGTGCATGAATTTCTGTGGTAATTTCATACTTTGCCATGCATCAATTGGCAGAAATTCGTTGAAATGCAGAGCTATCTTCCTGATAATTTTGGCTGTAAAAATGTGCTATTCATAAACATTCACAAAAGAAATCAGACAGCTATATGTTTGTACATCCTTTTGGTGTGTAGTCTTGTACCGATTGCTTCTAGTCTTAGATACCCTTTTGTGAATATAGTTTGGTCATTGATCATGAAATATAGCTGGAATCTTTCCTCTTACTTTCTCCTCCTCTCTTGATTTCAATATTTGTATTTCATTGGGTGGGGGTCGCGTTGAATTTTTGAAATATGGTTAACCTAATTATTGACCCAAGGGTCTATTGGAAACATCTACCTCCACAAGGGTAGGGGTAAGGTCTGCGTAGATGCTACCCTCCCCAGACCCTATTATGCGAGATTATACTGTGTTATCATGTTGGTTAGGCTCGAAGTTATGTCTTGATCTCCTCCTCCTTTCTTGTTGAAGCTCTGCATATCTTGAAAAGTTCTGTTATGGGTTGTTGCATTGCATTCCAAAGAATTGCTTTCCAAGATATCCAATCTAAATTTAACTCCAAAGGTTTTTTCTTTTTTTTTTGGGGGGGGGGGGGGGTGATGAATTTGCTGCAAGTTGTTCTTATATTTGCAACTATACCAAAAGGATAGAAAAAAAATACTTACCTGTGCCCCGATGTATTAAACAATTAACAGACAAATTTCTCGACAAGGATTGGTATAAAAGTTTGAAATAATGTCATTCAAGAGTGCAAAGTATTGGATTTATGTTCTTCGGTGCATAAAGCATTCTCTATTCACACAAGGTTTGGGAGGTGTGATGTATAGTGGCTGGTCCCTCGACTCGAATCCTTGATCGGTAGGTCATATGGAGATAACTTCACCGTTGCTCCAAGTCTCGTCTTCATTTATTCTGGTTGCCATATATCAAATATTCACAAACTAAAAGTTGGATACTTCCTTTGTACTTAAAAGATAGATTTTTCACGAGTATTAAAGTCACAAACTCTCATTTTGGAAATCATTTCCCAGTGTCACATAAATATACTCTCATTTGTAATGGTTGGCAACTTTATTCCATGAACTTATCACCAATATAATTAAAAAATAACTAGAGAATCCATTGAAATAACAGAAAGAATATAAATTATCAACATACACCATGAAAAATAATTGAATAAACATCAATCCTATGTTCCTCTTCTAATCATCTCTTGGAAACGCTTAAATGATTCTTCTCTTTCAAACTTAAGTTGCTTCCTGAAATTATTGATAAAATCATCAGCCATCTTGTTCACATCCTCCACCAAGAACCGCGTCCCTGCTGCTTTTTTCTCTCTTTTCTTACTATCTTTTTTCAAATTCTGCAAGTTGGAAGAAACCTTTTGTCCATGATCCATTTGAAGATTTTCGTAAAACTTGTATGAGGGGTTTTTGCTTGCTATTTTTTCGCGCTGTGCGGGGAGGTCAAAGAATTTCTTAATTGATGGATTGCTAGCAAATGTCAATGGCTATATATAGTAGGAAAGATAGATAAGAGGTGAAGAGTTTAACTGTTTAGGGGGTTGTTTTTAGCTTTAAAGCATCAGATTTTCATGGAAAAAAGCAAAGTAAAGAGGAAAGAAGTTAGAAAAGTTGGCTATCTATGTTTCTTCATGCGTGAAAGGCATTTTATTTGAAGCCACAAAGAAACACACTTTCTTATTTAGGTATATATCCAGCTTTAAGTTTCTATATTGGTTCTGTCTTTAAGGAACTTGCAAGCAGGATTTGTTTGTTTCAGTGCAAGAAACCGACTATGACATTCGTGAATAGAACATATTTTTAAAATTAATGAATGATTGCTTTTAAATGTGAAAATATGTGCAGAATTTTATTTACTAGAAAACAAAGTTTCTTTCAAAAAATAAGCACAGTGTTAAATTTAATTTATTAAGCAGAATTGTAGGGCTATGCTGCATACAATAAATAGACCCTTGTGGTTCAGCCTTTTCTCTTACCCGCACATAGCGAGAGCTTGATGTATCACGATGCCTTTTATATATCTGAAGCTAACTTAAATTCTGGAACCTCAGTGCAATGTTACGTCTAGCCTCTCCCTTCGCCATGCGGAGGGGGAAGCGGTATTGACCGACTATTCAAATTTGAAATCGTGTAAGCTTAGACCTAAAGCAAACAATATTCCTAGTGAATTGAATTGTTACAAGATAATTATGAAATTTTTAATCAATGAAAAATCATGGATCATGGTGATATTAATAGATTGGTTATTTATAAAGCTTGTGTAAAATCAACTTCCTTTTGAATCACTAGTAATCAATTAGTTGTAGACTCCAGCCAAATATTTAGCTAGCATTGTAGCAGCAACATTAAGAGCCCGTTTGGATTGACTTATCTTGAGTACTTTTAAGCCAAAATAACTTTTAAGCTATTAAGATATACTAACAAAAAGGAACTGTTAACTTCCTATGGTTATTGTTCTTGACCATCCAAATTCTATTGAAATTCAACTCCAACAACGGGTTTTATCTGTTTTCTTCTTTGTCTACTTCTGCTTCTTTTCGTCCTAGCTTCAAAGAAAACAGCAGAAACAGGGCAGTAGGAGCGGGAGGCAGTGGCGGATTTAGGGTGGCGCAAGGGTGTTCACCCGAACACCCTTCGCCGAAAAATTATACTGTATATATAAGGTAAAATATATTTTACCTCTATATATTAAGTTTTGAACACCCTTAACTCTATCCAAAAGTGTAGTTTAGTGGTCAAGGGTGTTCAAAATTTACATAAAGGTCATGAGTTCAAGTCCCACTAGCTACAAATTTTTTTTTTGAACACCCTTCATGAAGGTTCTGGCTCCGCCACTGGCGGGAGGAGGTGTGAGAAATAAGTATGCATCAAAACTATATAATTGAAAAACTCGTTAAACATGATACGTTCGGGGAATCTTAATTTACTTGATCATACATCTAGTACATGTAATCTTGATGACCCTGATTCCAGAAGAAAAGCAAATGATATGTCCGGATGATGCAACTTTTGGCTCGAGATGTGTACTAGATTCCATCTACTCTGTAATAAGCATTGGCATATCATCGACAGGGGCCGGAAGCTGTAAAAATGAGATATCAGTCAGTTTGAAATATCAAAACTTGACCAGAAGGTCAAGTTCAAACCAGCTATGTGGCTCGAACCAAAATATGCCACCGCACACGTGTCAAACCCTCCAAAAAGCGTCCGGCGGCATTTTTGCAGGATCCGAAAAACATAGCAGACCAGTGTAATGGTCTTCTTTCTTCTGCTTAACATACAGGAAAAAGAACTGGAAGAGTGAAATATCAACCAAACAGGGATATCACATGTACTTGACGAAGTAGATAGCAGTGTAACCCTAAGGCAAAAGTAGCAATTTCTATTATATTCTAATTGTCACGTTCGCTATTAAGGTGTTATCAAGTGACGAATGAGGTTTTTACCTAACAGTCAGATAGACAATAACTAATAACAATAAAAAGAACCAAGACAATTACAGCATAATCAATTCCACAAAGTGCAACTACCAATCACAAACCTTTGCTCGTTGCAAGTCATTAACACCGAGGAGCCTTCTTTAATTGAAGTATGATTCTTTAGAAAGGTTAGAGCTCTTGTGAAAATGGTTCGATAGGATGAACAAAAAATTGCTGAACTTGACCTAGATTTGGAACCTAGAAGCTGAGGATTAGTCATCTCACCAGAAAGAATTAATAAGGTAAAGGAGACAGATTTGAAACGACAAATCTCATCAAGTACCAAAGGCAGCAGGGCAGTCCGGTGCACAAATCTCATTAAGAACCATGTGTATAAAATATGTTTTCCTCCTATCTTCCTATCTTCCTTCCTTCAAGTAGTAATAGAATGTCAAAAGAATCGGAGATATATTTGAACTAGATGCAGACCAGGTAATCACCATCAAGAGAATATACTACAATAGCACCGAGGTCTTTCCGCCTTTCATGCTTGAAAGTAACAGAATGTTAAAGGAAATTTACTTCCCTTGCTTGTCTACTCAGCACTCAACACACTTTAAAATCACCTAAGCAAAATCCGTTTTTTTGGTGTAAGAGGTGTCATTCTAGTAGACAGTATGGATCAATTTTTGGATTTGCTAGGAAATATGTAACTGCATGTTCTTGCAAGTGCTGTCTGTTTCTATTGCAGCTTTGTGTACCATCTTGGAACTCCTATTAAAAAACTTTACCTTTTCAAAAAATAAGTCCTCTGGTAAAGAGTCAATATGATTAAGCAGAAATTCAAAAGTTCCACTAGCTTTTACAGTCCTCCATTACCGTTCACTCTGTAACCTCACCAACATCGCACTGTGAACCCAGCAAATCACAGTCCCCAATCCCATCATGAACCAGTACGGATGGCAATAACATGGGGAGAACGATTAACATATTACAGGGAGTTGGCATAGGTATGAGAGATCTCAAACAAAGGGATGGAGAAGAAGGGGGTGGACGGCAATAGAAGCTAGAAAGTCTCAGCATTTTTTCCTTTTTTCGGTTTACGTAATTTCTAAAACTAAATTAGCTCATTTTGGACAAGTTGAAGATTGTATGAGCCGAGAAAAATGATTGATAAATTAAGATCATTTCTCAAGCTTGAGAACTTGGACATGAAAAAAAGGAACAATGCCATTAGCCAAGCTCCTTGTCTTTAATCATAAGCTTGCAATGCATTTTTGGAACTTAAGACAAGACACTGCCACTCTTTCTTAAGCTTTATTACTTCTATCCGTTTCAATCTTAATCCTATGCATTTCCCTTAATCTCACCATTCGTCAGATAAACAACAACAACCACCCAGTGAAGTCGTCAGATAATTCATTTGGAAATAATATGCTTAAAAGAGTAATTTCGTCAATGACTGATTAAAACAAAACTTTGACCTGTTGGAGAGATTCTCATATCTAGGATTAGTAGAAATGCTTAAGCACAAGTTAACTGTCCACACTCACCCAAAATTTGAAACAACGGTATCCTCCAAAAAAGTCATTTGACAAAAAATTAGCTGGAGAGAAGTTTTCCAACCGTTGATAATAGTGGTGAACAATAGCTTCGCCCAACCAGAAAAAGAGTAGCTCTGTATGAAGGCTATCATCATTTTTCTGTTTAGTTAAATTAGCTAATGAAAACAGCCTGTGTCATTACTTACTTGTTCTTCCTTTTCTATAAATTTCTCAGCAAATTGGCATTCTGTCAAGCCAAGTTGTAAATCGAGAAAATAAAACAGAAACAATGAGTAAACTTAGAGGAGGAGGAAGCATCAGGACAGGAAATTCTATTACTCCTTCTTTGTTTATCTTTTGTTATCAAGTATGTTTGCGCAGTAGAATTGGAGCTTTGCTAAAGCAAGTCAGAAAGACAAGAAGAGAAGAAATGAGTAAACCAAGACTAAAACAAAAAGCGAGAGGAAAGTATTTCTCCAAATCTTGCTAGGTGAATAATATAGAACTAACTCAACATGATACCACAATATAGAGTTGCAAAGGGGACATGCTTTCTCTAACAAAAGAAAGGCTTGCAACAACTGCAAATACAAGAGCATTCATGGAGAATACATCAATACAGCTGAACAAAGAAATTAACTAGACACTACAGCACCAATTACCACCTAACCTTGAAAATTAATCAATTGCATCGTTTGGCACAAATGAAACTAATATGTAAATTTGAATCAGGATTTTCTCAACTAAAGACTTAATGCTCAACAACTTTGTGAAGAAGAAAGTGAATCAATTTTCGATTTGCAATATTTAATTTGACCATATATATATGTGACCTAAATTGCTTCATCATTTTGCATTCTCCAGAAGCTGTTCTGCTTGACCAAGAGAATAATGGAGAAGATATTGTGGGGTAACGATGACGTTGAAAGATAACGTTGTTACTTCCCTTCCAACCCCCTCCCTTGCCAAACCACCAAAGCCCAAATTTTTCCTTTCCTTACTACAGATCCTAGTTTCTATTCTAGGAATCTCCTGCTTCGTTGTGAATTGTGATTTTTAAGTTCCACTTTTAGGTCTACAATATCAAACCATACACACAAAATCATGCCAAAACCTGCAAGTCTTGGACATGTAAGACAACAATTTTCCAAAGCTCACATCCTTTCAATGAAGAGAAATTAGCACTTAATTCTCACAAAACCACTTTGACATACGAGAACCAAAAAATATAAGTGGTCAAATTCAATCACAATATAAGTGGTTGCCAAACGCGCAAAAAAAAACAATTTCAATCACATTAATTTCAGTACCTTCTAAAACTCACGTTTCCGCGGATCTATTGAACATGACCATATGACCTACTTACTCATCCCTCTTGTCCCAATTTGTATCCTTAGATATGAATATGATGTACTTTAACCAAACTACCTATTCAACCTTTTTAATATTTTCTTCCACATCAAAAATATAATTTACAGGTCAAATTAACATTCTAAACTCCAGTCAAGTACCATCATACAAATTGGGAGGGAGGAAGTAGTATTCAACATGTTCTCCATCAGTAATATATTATTCGCTCTGTCGCATGTCTCAATTTACGTGTCACACTTTCTTTTACCGTGTGTCCAAAACAAACGACACATCTCTATATTTAAAAACAATTTACCTTTCAAATTCTCGTGCCCAATCAAACAGTGACCCATAAAATTGGATGGAGGGAGTTATGCAATTGAAGAAAAATAATCAATCAAACACGAATGAAACTTGAAAATCACCTTAAGAACCTGTCTCAGAGAACCTCCACACAAGGCCAAAGCATTGTCACGGCAACTATGAACAGTCTCAAACTGATTCATATCAAGTTTCTTGTTAATAATCCCAACTTGAAAGTAAATACTACCAGATGACGGCAAATCTACTCGGATCTCATTCACATTTAACCAAAGAAAGAATCTTTTTACTTGAATTCCTTCTAAATCAGTAATTGACCCAATACTTAGCTTCCCACTAATCTTCTCAGCATAATAAACTAAGTATTCAAACTCTACATAACAAGGCTTCTCTAGTTCAACTTCAAAATTGCCATCACTGGAAAGAGAATAGGATTTTACAGAGTCTGGTAAAAGCCCTTTAGGAAGGCTGTATTTTGTGAGGATTTCGTATACTGTTGTGTTGTTGGCAGAAGTGTATAGGGATAAGAGTAATAGTAGGAGAATACCCAGATGGATTCTTGGATTGAAACCCATTGTTCTTGATGTTCCACAGAAAGGGGAGAGAGGGCAAATATAGTATAGTTTGGGAGGCCGGTGATGGTTTAAGTGGCTGTACATAACACCGAAAGAGTTGTACTATAATTTGGAAAGAGAGAAAATTGTTTTGGACATTTTGTGTGAAAGAGGTCAAATTTCTTGTCAATTGAAAGTGTTTTGCATTTTCAAAATGTGGGTCACATTCATGTACGTTTTGGAAAAGAAAGGGAAGGCATATAGGAGTGATTTATAGTAGGAAAAATTACCCAAATCGTGTGTCACAATCCAATTTCATCGTATGTCTAAATGACACCTCACACTAGTAATTTTGCATTTAAATAAATTAGTAAGTCCATAAAAACTCTTCTTTTGTTAAAGGATTTATAAATTTACCAATAAAGCATAAATCAAAACGGAAGTAACGAATACTAACCGTAATCATATATACAATACCAAAATCATAAGTTCATTAGTGTGTGCCATGACCAGTGTCATAAGTATGTGGGCAATCTAGTAAAATATACAAAAGAATGCTAGCCTGTTGTCTGAAAGAAAATACATAAAAAATATACCATAATAAAGACTCCAGCTGCTGCAAGACAGGTCAGAAGGCAGCTCACCCGTGAAGCCTCAAGATGGGGTCAAATCTATGCGCTGTATTGGTGGCCAGATGCACTTGCCTCAAATCTCGTACAATTAAGTACATAAGTATAGTGTGAGTACATAAAAATATGTACACAGTAAGTATCTAGTCTAACCTCGAAAAAGTAGTGACGAGGGGTCGATTTCGACATTACTAACGCCAACACAATAATGACATGAGATTCTGATTAGGTATGATAACTAGAGACAACAATAAAACTAAGAACAAGAAATAGCCGAACAATTCTTTCATCATATTTAAGAACCCAAAACACTTCCTTTATTTAAAACAAAAGATCTCACAACAATTATTTTATTCAAGTTATAAAAGGGCTGCCAGTTCTTTTAACACACACAAATTCTACCGAGGACGTTCAGTCCGATCCAGCATAAATGTAAATTGTGCACTGTCGACGGTAGAACGACGTGAACCATAGATGCATCTATTCACTCCGCTCGTGAATCATACATGCGACGTGGTAAAATATAAATTTAAGGAATTATCCCGCTCGCGATTATACGCACGACGTGGTCAAGTATAATTTTATCATTTAAATCATAATCCTTTTACTTGATTCTTTTTAAAAAAATAAAGACAATTCACCTTGAAGCCTTTAAGTCCTGGGAAATCCTCGACTTAATTCCATTTGTTACAGTTAGCAAATATAATTAAATAATAGTGTTCATAAAGCATGGTGTAAACCTTTTACTATCTGGATATAATCAGGAATAGTAGCTATGTACGGACTCTCATCATTTCGTGCGTAAGTAGCCCCCACAAATAAGCACATACTGATTAAGTTTACCTATGGGGAAATTTTCCTTTTACAAGATTAGAAAAGAGACTTAGCTCATCCCAAAGCCTACTTCCAAACTCAAGAATGCACTCAACCCTCAAATTAGAGCCGAGCAATACAAAACTATTCAAATAGTGTGAAAACTAATAAATATATGTTCAAAAGTTTATTCTAACTTTTAACGTAATTTCCCAACTCTAAATCCAAGATTCCTAAAATTCAACCCCGGAACCACATGCCCAGATTTTAAAAAATTTCTAAAGAATATATTACTCATAACCTTAGAAACATAAATATATGATTTTTACTAAGTTCCAAAATTATTTTCGTTGTAATATCTCATTTTAAAAAAAAAACCCTAGGTTTTCCTCTAAACCTTTATTTTTCACTAATTTTTAGATGTTAATCTACCCAAAATCTAAGTATTTAACTCACTTTTGGTAGAAATTACTTACCTCCAAAAGCTAGGTGAAAATCCCTCTAAAAAGTTTCAAAAATCACCCAAGGAGTGAGTGAAATGCGTAAAATTTGGTCTAATTCCCGTATAAAATGAACCTCACTGCCTCCAGCTTTTCTGCACCTGCGGTCAAAGGGCCGCATATGCATCTTCACTTCGGCGGACAGAAGTCCTGCGAAAATTGCTGGGCCGACTGAGGCCGCTTCTCGAGCATTTTATCAATTTTGCGTTGGAGGGGCCACACCTATGGAGTTTGTGATGCCCTCTTTTGACTACATCTGCGAGACTAGCCCGCACCTGTGAGCTCACACCTGCACTGACCAACCGCAGGTACGATTATGGAAGATATGGAGCATTTAATTGCTTGTTCCAAATTTTTAACTTGGTCCGAGCCTCATCCGATTGACACACAAGGCCCCCGCCCCCCCGCCTGAATCTACCAACAAGTTTAGGATCATGAAACAAACTCGTTCGAACTCTCGGTACGCCTTAAACAACATTAAAACAAAAAATCATACCCTAAAACCAATTGAATCAAATTTAATAACTTCAAGTTCTTCAATTCACTTTAAATGCGCCAAAATGTACTTATACTACTCAGAATGATACCAAATTTTGCATGCAAATCTTGACATTATGGAACAATTCCCGATCTTGGAATTTCATTTTCACCTCGATATCAACAAATCCCGCTCCAAGAAAAATTTAAAGAACTTCTTAAACATTCAAAGCCAACTTTCTCTATTAGGCGCTAAAATACTCCCAGGTCATCAAAACCCGATCCAAACATATGCCCAAGTCCAAAATCATGCGAACCTATTGGAACCGTCAAATACAATTCTGAGGTCGTTTACACAAAATATTGACTGAAGTCAAACTTGATCTTTTAAGCCAGCCTTAAGGAACCAAGTGTTACGATTTCAACCAGAACTCCTCCAAATATCAAACTAACCATTCCCGTAAATTATAAATCAGTAAAAGCAAGTACGAAAATTCTTATTTAGGGAAACAGGGTTCTAAAAATAAAACTGACTGGTCAGGTCATTACATTGTCACTCTATAAACTTTTCTAATAATGAAAATCCAAAATAAAATATCTACTAAAAATGCTCAAATATCATCTTAAGCCCATATAGTTTCAACTAATGTTTTATTTTTACAGACACTATTCTCTCTCTTCTCTAAGTTTTCACTCTTTATCTATGCAATTTTTTTGCTAAATTAAACCAAAATTGCTGAAATTGGCAACAAAACAAGATACATTTGCGGTTGTTTTCGTCTGATTCCAGGTAATTTGGAGTAGAAAATATCTTATTTTGTATATTTTTTCAGATTGCATGTGTTTTTGGAGAAGCGATGTTGATTTAATTTGGGATTTTGCAACTGAATTATTTAGTTAGAGTTCATTCTAGGTATCTGTTACCGAAGATTTTGTTAGGTTTGGTTGAGTTTTGTATCAGTTCTTCACAAAATTCCGTAATCGTTTGTTCGTATGAATATTTTTTTTAAATTATCATTCAAAGTATTTTCAAATGTGAAGCAGAGCAATATGAAAGACAAACTCATTCAATGAGTTCATCCCCTTATTCAAAGTCGGTTTCAATTGAAAAATCGAGTAACATGAGAAGAGAAACCAGGTCAGCGAGTTTATCTCCTCATTCAACCCCGATTTTGTGATGACCCGGTCGGTCGTCTTAAGAATTTATACCCCAATTTCCTATTAATTGTTTCCCCCTAAGTTCATTTCTGCTATTTTGGTTTGTGGGGACGTTCGATGCTTGGTTTCGGGGAATTTTGGGACACTTGTAGCCCGTTTGGTCAAGCTGCAAAAATCAGCTTATTTTAAGAAGCACTTTTTTTCATAAGTGCGTTTCTCAAAAGTAGTTTTGGTGAGAAGTAATTTGTGTTTGGCTAATTAGTTTGAACAGCACTTCTGATTAGCAATTAGTGTTTGGCCAAACTGTTAAAAACTGCTTCTAAGTGTATTTTTCTCAAAAGTGCTTCTCCAAAAAATAATTTGGAGAGAAGCTACCTTTTTCTGCTTCTTCAAAACTGCTTATGCTTCTCCTCAAAAGTACTTTTTTTCCTTTCAGAAGCTTGGCCATACACCTCAATTATTGGCCAAAAGTGATTTTGGCCAAAAATAAACTTGGCCAAACAGGCTATTAGTCGATAAATGAGCGCTTAAGCCTTGAAAAGTGGTCCGTAATTAGAACAATGTGAAGATAATCTCGGAATGAAAATCATATGGTTCCATTAGCTCCGTTAGGTGATTTCAGATTTGAGAGCGTGTTCGGAATGTATTTTGGAAGTTCGTAGCTCATTTAGGCTTGAAATGCTAAAGTTTGAATTTTTGAAGTTTCTGGTCCGATAGTGAGTTTTTTATCCCATTAATATTTGATAAGATTTTGAGATTAGAAAATTGAACAAATATTTGATAAGATTTCCATTAATTAAAAGCAGTTTGAGAATAGATGAAACTTACTAAGAAACAAAGAGGGCAAATATAAAGAAAGCTACGCTTGAGAAGTTCTTCATGATTTTTTGTATCAATACCAGTAAAAGATCAAAAATAACACTGTATCTATGGGGCTTTTGGTGTTAGGATTAAGGTGTTATGAACAATATATAGGAAGAAATGTGCAAGAAGTATAGAAAAGGACGTCAAGAAAAGGTAAATGGCTAAGTTTTCAAGAGTATTAATGAAAACAAATAAATTACAAGAATCATAATTAACTTTTAACTAATTTAGGTATAAAATTTGAAATATGGCTTTCTAAAATGACTTGACTGAGATTAACTCTCATATGGAAAGACTATTAAAACCAGTAACTTATATCTATATCTTCTCTTTTACCTTTTAAAAATAGAAATAATATTTAAAAAAATCACCATTTACCTATTTTCCTGATATTTAGGAGCTTGAAACAAAATGTTGGACTACTAAGTTTTTTCTTATTTGGGTATATGAAAAAATTCTAACAATTAGATAATTAAAGTCAAGCAAAATTTAAATCATATAAATATATTCCTTATTTGAATTTAGGTAAAACAACTTTTAACTTGTCATTATGAGTATGTTTCTTCCTAAAAGTTAACTGTCTCACGTAACATTACATATACTTATCTTATATCTATATCTATATTATATTAAAGCAAGAAAGCTCTTAAAAAATATCGCTTGTCTTTTTTACCCTTTAAAAGAAAGCTTGCACAAAATAATATAATCATTTAATTATTTTTCTAATATTTAGAAATAGTCAATCAATTAATTCCCTAACATTTTGGAGTTTGTATGATAAATTTTTTCCTTATTTGAACTACATTAAAAATATAACATTTAGAACTTTAAAATGATTAATATTTACCTAATATAAATTTTACATATAAATTATACATAAATAACAAATAAAATAAATAAAGGAAGAATAAAAATATTAAAGAAAGAGGAAATATTGACAATAATGGAAGAGGTCGAATTTTTTTAAACTTTTATTCGTTCTAATTTATATATATAAAACTCTTCTATATTAGAATATTTAAGAATATATAAAAGATTATTCCAATAATAATAGTGTTCTAAATTATAGTTTTTGTTCCCAAAGCTTCTGTAACGGTCGTTTTGAGCTCTATCATGTCGGTTGATTGTTTGAGTAGCTTCACTTCATGTTCTATGACTAGTACGCGTAGTCGAAATTGAATTTCGGGAAGTTCAGAGTTGATTCGGATATGAAATTCTAAATTCGGAAGCTTTAAGTTGGAAGAGTTGACTAAAAGTTTGACTTTTGAGTAAATGACCTCAGAATCAGGATTTGAAAGTTTTAATAGGTTTGTCAGGTGATTTCGGACTTGGGCATATGTTTGGGTTGAGTATTGAGTGCTCCGGAAGCATTTAAGTGCTTATTACGGAAAGTAGACATTTTGAAAGTTTAAGAATTTCTGAATTTTGGTTTGAAGTGAATTTTAGTGGTATTGATGTTTCTGACTTGTGCGTAAAGTTTTGTGTCATTCAAGATTGTTTAAGTATAATTGGACGCGTTGTCAAAGTTTGAAATGTTTGAAAGTTCAAAAAAAGGTTTAGATCGTTAATTCATGGTATTAATGTTATTTAGTATAATTTGAGGCCTCGAGCAGGGTCTTATCATTTTGGGACTGGTTGTTGTGATTGGATAGGACCCGAAGGCTTGGGGTGTATTTCGGGGATGGTTTCAGACCAAGTTTGGGTGATTTGCAACTGCATGTGTTTCATTTTGTTCTTTGTGTACGTGAAGGGTCTCACACGTTCGTGAAGAAGGATTTTAGGCTACTAGATTTTTTTTCATCACGAATGCGACACAGGGGTCACCAACGCAGAAGAGGGCCTGGGGCAGCCTACGCGAACATGACATGGAGGTCGCGAACATGAAGAAGGACGGTGAGTTGGAGGCCTAGAGGTGTTAAGCCTTCATGAACGCAGCTATGTGATCGCGAATGCGAAGCATCGGGACCTTGAGGCATCGCGAACGCGAAGTAGGTGACGCAAACACAAAGAAGATTTTTGGGGTTATTAGATTTTTGGCCGTCGCGATAGCGAAGAGGAAATGGCTTGGGAAGACTTCAATTTATTTTGTGTTTTAGCTCATTTTTTCCATTTATCTCCCTTGGTTTGGGTGACTTTTGAAGAGCTTCAAGGAAAGATTTTTATCATATATTGTAAGGTAAGTAATTCTCACATATTGTAAGTTAATTGCATATATTCTATAAGAATTTAACATGGAAATTTGTGGAAATTTTTTATGATTTTGAAGAAAAATATAGAAATTGGTATTTTTGGACTTTTACCATGAAGTTAGACATGGAATTAGGAATAAATTATATATTTGAGTTTGTGGTGTTATGAGTACAGTTTATCTTCAAAATCTTTCGAAATCGGGACACGTGGGCTCGAGGGTCGACTTTATTGAATTTTCGAGCGGAGTTGAAAATTATTATATTGTTAAATTGTAAGCATAAGAGTATATTTTAATTGATTTGCACGTTGTTTGACATAGAGTTGAGGTGTTAGAGAAGCCTTGGAGCGGGTTATAGAACTCCAGCGCGAGGTAAGTCTCCTGTCTAACCTTGTGAGCGGGAAACTACCCCCTTGGTGATGTAATTGTTATGTGCTACTAGTTATGGGAGCTACGTACGCACGAGATGACGAGAGTCTGTACGTAGCTGAAGCATGCTTATGTCCGACGAAAATTGGGAATTTATCTTGTAATATTCGAATTATTTAAACTTATTTTGCTGGGATAACTAATATACATATATATATATATATATATGTATATATATATATATATATATATATATATATATATATATATATATACACTTTATGCTCATGTAGTGTATTGGAAGCGCGTGTTTAGTAATTCACTAATTTTCTTCCTTTCTTGTGGAGTAGGCTGGACACCTTGGTAGTATAACAGATGCATCTATGGTTCATTCCGTTTGACCTTAGGCAGTGTACACATTATTCTCGATCGAGTCGAATGACCTCAGCATAATTGTTATACCGCTAGTAGTCCGATTATTTATGAGATTGTCCTTCCACTGATATCTTGCATTATATGGTAATTCCTTATCCGTTTGATACTGGCACTTGATACATATGAGCTATTGAGATGGAATATGAGACTGAGAAATTCACATCTTTAAACGAAATTTTTGGAAGATTGTGTAACTTAAAATTTTACCCCATTATTTCTATTGTGCTTCATACTACTTATGATTCATCATATTGCTTTATTGGATCTCTAATAAGTGTTGATGTCGATCTCTTATCACTACTTCTCCGGGGTGAGGCTAGATACTTACTGGGTACGCATTGATTTACGTACTCTTGCTACACTTTTGCACTAAATGTGGAGGATCTGACAGGTTCAATTGGTGGTTATATATGCACATAGGCATAGCCGTTGAGGAGACTTTGTGGTGAGCTGCATTCCATACTATGTATCGTAGCCCACAGAGTCTCAATCAAACCATTTACTCTATACTGTCTTATTTTATTCTAGACAAATATTGTATTAATATTATACTCCTTAGTAAATGCTCATGTACTTGTGACACCGGATTTTGGGATCTTCTAGAAAGTATTTGTGATTTTTGCTTAGAATTTACACACTTTTATGATCTATTCTATTTAAATTTTAAGTATCACCCTCTAACCATGGCATGGACATAACACAGCACCCTGTGCCTGACTACATTTCACCGGGTACCGTGTTATGTCCAGGCCCAGGTTCGGGGCATGACACCCTGAGCAAATAATAACTACTGAAACTGAAACTAAAATAATAGTTGATAACTGAAATGATAAATGTTAACTAAAATGATACTCCCTCCGGTTTACAATAAGTAACCAATTTACTTTTAGTACACCTATTAAGAAAAAACTAGATTTTATATAAAAAATACCTACTATGACTAAACTACCCCTAATTAAATATTTAATGTGAGGAGTAAGAAAACCTTTTAAGGATATGTACATAGGAGTTATTTTATAAAAATAAATTGAATTCTTTCTTGATTACATAACTGGACACTTATTTTGAACCAAAATAAACAAGCAAATTGGTCACATATTGTGAACCGGGGGGAGCAACTGATAACAAAATAGAACATATGAAGTAAGGATATGAATAATTCATCTTCTGAATGATGAACCGCCTATTTATCTGAATAAATAAACTACGGCCTCAGTCCAAATATATATGTGCACAAACTACGGCCTCGGGCCCAGGTATATATATATACATAGCTTTGGTCTCAGACCCAAAGATGCATAAAGTATAAACTGCAACCTCACGTACTTGGGACACCAGATTCGATTTTTGGCTAACCGGCGTTCGAATTATATGTCTATTTTGAAACTCTACAACTTTAACTCTTATTATATTTATTTCAATTGTCTAAAAATAATTAGTTGTATACTAATCTTAGCTCGCCTAATAAGTGTAGTTAGACTCTATTACGACCCTCGATTGAGTATTTCGGGCCGTGACACACATCTCCCTTTTTTATGGAGCAAACATGAAGTAAATATATCAAAGGTTACGGAACATTTATTACATGAGACTTGTAGTTAGTGTCACATAGCACACTATAGTTACCTAGGCTTGCTAGTAGATGACAAGCATCATACGATAATAATGTTTCAAAAACAAATTGATCTAACACATCATGTTGTACTAGGGTTTTCACTTCATCAGGTGGTGCAACAAAAACTTTCTCTTCTTCCTGTATTAGCAAATCCCATGCATGCTAGCTGGTGAGCAATCCTATTCCATTGCCGGAATTTGTGCTTCAACATTATCTGCTTTCTTGGTGCATTAACAACCTGCATTTTAATAAAATATTAGTATATAGGTGGTTACCTTGTTGTATTGCTAGAATCACCTCCGTGGAATCCGTTTCAATTTGAAGTGAAAACAAGCTCCACTCATGGGCTGTTCTTAGTCCTTCTAGTAGAGCCTTTATTTCTGCTTGAAGACAACCATATGCATGAGCACATTTGTTATAAACCACAATCCAGTCACCTTTGATATTTCTGATGACTCCACCTAAATCATATTTTTGCACATCTCTATGGAAGCCGGCATCAAAGTTTAGTTTGTACCATCCCATTGGAGGTTTGTGCCATTTAACCTTAATAAGGAGTTTTGGAGCATGTAAGATATTGGTTTCAGTTAGTAGATGGAATTCTATAGCTTTACTAGTAATGTGATGGGAGTTTATGGACAAGCTAGTATTGTTATGATTATTATTATTTATGTTTGTCCAAATATACCAAATAGCAAATAGAAAGAAGAGGTTCCAGCTTAATAAGGAGTTTTTGAAGTATTAGTTAAGATTTTTTTAGTTGGATTAGCCAATGTTCTCCTTTTTCCTTATAGTAGGTATTCCAACCAAAAGTCTCCCAAAGAGGGTTAATGGCCTTGCATTTGAGAAAAATATGAATGATGGATTCTTCTACTTGGTTTCTGCATATTGGCCAGTAAGGATCTATGTTAAGTCCAATTTTTGCAATGTGTTGTCGACAAGGTATTTTATTGTGAAGGCATTACCAAAGAAAAATTTTAATCTTATTTGGATAAGGCAGACCCCAAATCCACTGGAAGTCTAAATTGGTATCATTGTTATTGTGCATTAGAGAGCAACAAGATTTAGTCGTGAAAATTCTTTTAGCGTTAAGGGACCAAATAGGGATATCTCTAATAGGAGGTTTAACACGCATTTTTGTGTTGGATATGACTTCTTTGATATCATCGTGCAGGTTGATGGATATAGTATCAAAGTGCCACTGCTTGCTATCGAAAATATTAGAAATCGCAAGGTTATAGTCACTCTTAGACAAAGGACCTTCTATTGTGTTTCTAAGGCTCCCTAGGTTGGGGATCCAAGTTGATTCCCAAATGTTCATGTTGGAAAGTTGATGTAGCTGCCAATTAATACCTTTAGAGCAAACTTTCCACTTTTAAAATACCCTTCCACTTATAAAGATATTGGAGGTCTTGGCGCTTTTAGGATGAAAGGATAAAGGAAAAAGATGAATGCGTCCCGAATCAGAAATAAGGATTATATTTGGAGTAGAGTTCTAATTGCAAAATACCTTCCTAAAATCTGGAAATACTCTGTTGCACATTTTTCGTCCCAAATTATATAGTGGTATTCGTATTTCGAGAGTCAACAAATTTTTTTAACATTAATTTTGTCATATACCTTTTAAATATTTTAAAGTTAATTAATACAGTACCATTTATATTAATTTTAAATTCTCGCTCATATATCCCTTAGACAAGTAAATAATTCATGGTTAAACTTCCACTTATTCGTTATTGTCAGAGTGCGTATGAATTTTCTAAAGATTTGTGAATACCCTACGAAAAATTAAAGAGAATTAATTTCACGTTGGGTTTAAAAAGACACTACGTCAAAAGCAAAAAGGAACCTGACACCATAACAAAAAGGAACTGTATAAATTTTCTTTTTCCATCAAGAAATAGCTAGCAAGAAAACTCATAAATATTCAAATTTAATCAGACCTCAGTATAACTGAGAAACCAAAAAAAAAAAAAGGCTAGCAAAAGAAGTGATGTACGGAGATATTATTTGCACTGGGGTTTACAACAGAAAATGCAAATACAAGTATCAGTCGCAGAGCAACTCGCCCCAAATAATGGTCCAGAAATACCAGGAGGTGCAGGCTTTCCTCTGAACTTATCGCATATGTTGGAGCAGTTTGTTATTTCACAAGGTGTGGCAGCTCCCGGGGGTTGAATTTTACATATTTCTTGATCTCCGAAGCTTGTTTTAGCGTCTTCATTTGTTTGGACAAAAATAAAAAAAATTTGAGATTAGAAAATTGAACAACTATTTAATAAGATTTCCTTCAATTAAAAGGATTAGACATATGTAGATGCTACTTACCAAGAAGAACAAAGAGGGCAAATATAAAGAAAGCTATGCTTGAGAAGTTCTTCATGATTTTTTGTATCAACACGAATAAAAGTTCAAATATAATACTGTATCAATGGGCTTTTGATGTCTGGATTAAGGTGTTATGAACAATATATAGGACGAAATGTGCAAGAAATATGGAAAAAACAGGTCAAAAAAGGTAAAAGGTTAAATTTCCAAGAGTATTAATGAAAATAAATAAATTACATGAATCATAATTATTTTTTACCTAAATTAGGTATAAAATTGAAATATGACTATTTAAAATGACTTGACTGAGATTAACTCTAATATGGAAAGATTATTACTGCAAATAATTTATATATATATCTTATATATTTACATTATATTAAAAGCATGAAGCTCCTTACCGTAATTGTCACGATACAATTACCCACTATACATCGTGATGGCGCCCAACATCGCCGTTAGGCAAGCCAACGCTGAATTATCAATTCATTTATTCATTTATTATTTTCAAAATCAAAAGTCTTATTAGGTAAATGATCCAATGCATTCAAAAATCACGAATGCTTAAAATAGTATGATATAAAATAAAAGATGACAATATCAAGCCGGACCAAAAACGACCACTAGAGTATCCTAAAATTCGGTGTCACAAGTGGATGAGCATAGTACAATAATAACAAAACATATATCCGGAATGTAAATAAGACATGATAAAGTAAATAGTACATTGCTGATGACGTAGTCCTAATTAACGAGATACGATGCAGCATCGATGAGAGGCTAGAGGTTTGGAGACATGCCATTGAGTCTAAAGGTTTCAGTTTGAGCAGGACGAAGACAGAATACCTTGAGTGCAAATTTGGGCCTGAGCTGACGGAAGTGGGAGTGGAAGTGATTCCTCACTCTCAAGTCATCCCTAAGAGGGATAGTTTCAAGTACCTTGGGTCAGTTATTCAAGGGATCGGGGAGATCAACGAGGATGTCACACACTGTATAGAGGTGAGGTGGATGAAGTGGAGGTTAGAAACGGGAGTCTTGTGTGACAAGAAAGTCTCTGCTACTAAAAGGTAAGTTTTATAGAGCAGTGGTTAGGCCTGCCATGTTGTATGGGGCAGAGTGCTGGCCAGTTAAGAACTCTCATATCCAAAAGATGAAGGTAGCTGAGATGAGGATGTTGAGGTGGATGTGCGGGCACACAAGGATGGATAATATTAGGAATGAAGATATTCTAGAGAAGGTGGGTGTGGCCCCCATGGAGGACAAGATGCGGGAAGCAAGACTCAGATAGTTTGGGCATATTCAGAAAAGGAACACTAATGCACCAGTGATAAGATGTGAGCGACTGGCTGTGGTGGGCACGATGAGAGGTAGAGGAAGATCTAAGAAATATTTGGGAGAGGTGATCAGGCAGGACATGATGCGCCTTAGGATTACTGCGGACATGGCCCTTGACAGGGAATTGTGGAGGTCGAGTATTAAGGTTGTAGGTTAGGGGGAAGTTGTAAATTATTTCTACAGCACAGTAGGGTGAGACTAGCCGGTTAGGAGTTAGTCTTAGGATGTTACTGATCAACAACTAATGTAGGGCCTTATTTGTTGTTTATTAGTATACCTTCCATCTTTTTCGTATATTTTATATATTGTTGTTATTTTATTATTTTATATATATTGCTGTTAGTTTAAGTTATGTTATCTATTTTATAATATTTTATGTTATCTTATTGTGAGTCTATTAATAGTATTAATATATCGTCTCTTGTTACTTTCTTGAGTCGAGGGTCTTCTAGAAACAGCCTCTCTGTCCCTTGAAGTAGGGGTAAGGTCTGTGTACATATTACCCTCCCCAAACTTCACTTGTGGGATTATACTGGATTGTTGTTGTTATTGTTATTGTTGTATAAAGTAAATAGTACGATGGAGACTCTATGGGCTACAATATGGAGCCTGGAGTGCAGCTCACCATAAAGTCTCCCCAGCAGCTGCGCTTACACGCAAAGATGACCACCAAATGAACAAGTTAGATCCTGCACATTTAGTGTAGAAGTATAGTATGAGTACATAAGTAAACACATACCCACTAAGTATGTAGCCTAACCCCAGGAAGTAGTGACAAGGTATCGACATCAACACTTACTAGTGCTCTAATAAATCAGTATGATAAATCATAAACATATATGAAGGACAACAATAATAATGATGTAAAACGGTAACTAGCATAATCCCCAACATTTCCTTGGCGTTATAAATCTCTCAAATCTCATAGTCTATTTCTAGCATATCAGAAATGTCAAGTGCCAATCTCAAACACATATTAAATACCATATAAAGTGCTAGGCACCATTAGAAGGAAATTCTCGTGAATATCCGGACTGCTAGCGATATAATACACGATTATGTCGAGGTCATACGACCCGATCCAGATGGTGTTTACATTGCCGAGGATCGACCAACACGAACCAGAGATGCATCTCAATATACTGCCGAAGCATTCGGCCCGCTCCAAAAGAAAGGAATGAACTTAATAAATTACGAGACACGTGCTTACAATATAGGTACATGGGCATAAAGTGAATATAACCTTCTCAAATAATTTGAAAACAACTCAATATGATAAGGCTCGACTAATATATATTCTTAGATCAATTCCAATTATAAATCAAATTAATCAAACTAGAGGATTGGGTTCTTATAACTCAAATATTACACGATATAGTCCTAAGTCTACCTGGACTTAAATATGGTTTAGTTACGTACGTATTCTAATTACCTTGTGTGTACGTAAAACCCACAACTAGTAGCAGATAATATTTTTAATACCTACGTTGTAGTTTCCCCCTCAAAAAATTAGACAGGAGACGTAGCCCCCCTCAAATAGGAGCATATAACCAATTTAACTCACCTATGGGGTAAATTCCCCCTCACAAGATTAGAATAGAGACTCACCTTGATCCGAAGACTCATAACCGGCATTCTACATTCTTCCGAAGGCTTGAATCAACGCGCAATGCACCAAAACTAGCCAATTAACAACAAACCAATGAGAACATGCTCAAATACTTGTTAACAATTCAAACTATACTAATTCCCAACTCCGCTTAGTGAAATGACCGAAATGCGCTCGAGTCCACGTGCTCGGAATCTGAAATTTGTCAAAGATAAAGATTACTCATGACCTTGGGAACTCAAATATGTAATTTTCTCTTAATTCCATACTCAAAATCTTGGTCAAAATCCAAAATTATAATTTTTTAGGTTTTCAACCAAAACCTCAAATTTACACTAATTTTCATTCCTAAATCCACACATAATTGATGTATTTAACTTAAAAGTGATGGGAATAACTTACATTAACCACAACAACAAAAATTCTCTCTTGAAGCTCCCCAAAAGTCACCCAAGCTATGAAGAAATGGGAGAAATGAACTCAACCCATGATTTAAATTAACCTTTCTGCCTCCAGGTCTTTTCGCTTCTGCGTAAACCATACCACATCAGCGGTTCCGTTTATGCGGTCTAAAGGCCGCTTCTGCGGCTCCTTCACAGGCTCAATTTTCTCGCTTCTGCGATTCTTCAACCGCAGGCGCAGTAACGCTTCTGCGGCTGCTCGACCGCATCTGGGGTCCTCTCCATTTTGGCCCCAACTGCTTTTGCGGTTAAGTTTTTGCCTCTGCGAGGCCGCTTGTGCGGTCCCAAATCCGCAGAAGCGGAAATACCAGAGCAGCGGCTCCAGCTCTTCCTCAGCTCCAAATTCGATCCGTTAGCCACCTAGATTCCACCCGAGGCCCCCGAAATTCCAACCAAATATACCAACCGAATTTCAAAACATATTACGGGCTTGCTCGAGGCCTTAAATTATAACAAACAATGATAAAACTATGAATTACACCCCGATTCGAGCTTTATGAACTTTGAACTTTCCAACTTCTATTTACGATGTTTAAACTTATCAAATCACGTCCGATTGACCTCAAATTTTGCACACAAATCATATTTGGCAATACTGACCTTCCAACTTTTGAAATAGGATTCTAACCCCGATATCAAAAAGTCCACTTCCGGCCAAACTTCTCAAAAACCTTCAAATTTCTATCTTTAGCCAAATGGCTTCAAAATGACCTACGAACCTCCGAATTCACTTCCGATCGCGCTCCTAACTCCAGAATCACCATACGGATCTATTCATAGTCTCGGAATTCCAAATGGACATCGATAACACTGAAATGCTCTTCAAGCCAAACTTATGAAATTTCTTCTAAAATGCCAACTTCCACAATAGGCGCTAAAATGCCCCCGGGCTATCCAAAACCTCAATCCGGGCACACGCTCAAGTCTGAATTCATCATATGAACCTGCTCAGACTTCCAGATCCCGATTCGAAGGTCGTTTACTAAATATTCCAATCCCAGTTCATTCTTTCAACTTTAAGCTTTCGAAATGAGAATTCTCTTCCCAAATCAACTCCGAATCTTCCTGAATTTCAATTCAGACCATGCGAACACGTCATAATACCTGAAATGAAGCTGTTCATGGCCTCAAACTGCTGAACGATGCGCTAAGGCTCAAAATGATCGGTCAGATCGTTATATCTCGAACCGCTACATGTGTCATTTTTTATATTGGGTTCTTATTAGCAACATGACTCATGGAGGAGGAGTCAGCGTCTTCACTATAGCTCCATTAGTCTAAAAGTTTAGGGGTTCTCCACTTTGGGCATTCAGTTTATGCTATTCTATCATGAAATTGTCCATCTTTTTCTCCAGCCTACGAAGATCAGGGTTGATGTTGCTGGATCTGGCCGGAGATTCATTTCGACCTCGAGGTGTGGTCGATCTACTGTATTGGGAAAATTTTAATATATATAAAGTAAAATATGTGGCATGACACATGAAGGCTATTAAACTAGACTAAAAAGCAAAGAGTCACGTAGATACGGGTAAAAGAGGAACGTAGCAGCAAAGGAGAAAAGAGGTATGTAGCAGAAAAAGAGAAAAGAGGTACGAGTAAGAGACTCAAGGAACCGTACCTATTTAAGATACAATAATGAAGGAAATATGAAAAGACAATGAACCAAGACACATAAAAGAATGAAGATACACGTCAGAGGAGCAAGTACCAGAGCAGGCGTTAAAGAATAATTGTATTAAATGATAAGATTGTGTAACGTAGCATTAAATATGGCATTAAAGGTCATTAAATATTCATAATGTGTTTATCATGGCCTGAAGGTAAAATAGACCTTCAGAGGGACCTATAAAATGGAAGGAAACATGTAAACAAAGCACGATTGGAATATACTCTTCTAATTTACAAGCTTTCATACTTATCTATTCAATAATTCCTTTTTGTTTACTTCCTTTACGATTATCAGAAGCCCGATTGTTTCATATTTACGAATTTAACTGAAAATCTATTTTTTGGTTAAACAAATTGATTCTGTTACCGGGAATCTGATAATCAGCGTTATTTCTCTTATCTTTGTTTCAATTAGTCATGTCAAACAATAACGACAATATCACTGAGCTTCCAGGAGTGCAAACTCAAGGAAACTCTCCTCATGATTCACCTCAAGCTTCTCCACGAGGTTCGCCCCAACGATCTCGTGAAGCAACTCCCGATGGATCCCAGGCAAATGATCAGGATCATATCAATAATGTTGAAGGTATGAATGAGGCATTGCAAAAAATAATCGCTTCTCAAGTGAATAGAGCCATTCAAGCTTTTGTTACTCAGTTACCTATTGTTCCGCTTACACCTGTTCCAAACAATAATACTTTGGAGAATCCACGTTCCGGACTAGTGAATTCAGGCAGTGGTGGAACTCCTAGTGAGACGCAAGAAGGAGACCCAGGTAATCACGCTAATTTTGATTTACAAAATCTTGTACTAACCTTGTAGAGACAGCTTAAGGAACAAAATGAATGCATAGAGCAGATACCTGAGGTTCCACCTGTGATTAAATGGGTGGATATTGACAAATATTCACAACAACCGTGGGAGATCATGTCACTGCCTTTACTATAGGAGTTAAAGGGAATGATTTGTCCAAACAGGAAATCGAATCAGTCTTGGTCAAAAAATTTGGCGAAACACTTACCAAAGGAGCTTTAACCCGGTATTCTCTTTTACCTGAAAACTCTATAAATTCATTTGCTGAGCTTGCAGATTTGTTTATTAAAGCGCATTTCGGAGCCCACAAAGTTGATAAAATGATGGAAGACATCTTTAAAATCAAGCAAGGGAGTTCAGAGTTGTTAAGAGAATTTGTAGATAGGTTCCAACGAGAAAGAATGATGTTGCCACGCGTACCTGACAACTGGGCAGCAATTGCTTTTGCTAGCAATTTGAACGAGATAAGTTTAGAAGCTACGAGGAGACTCAAAGAAAGCCTTCGAGAATTCCCAGCAACGATGTGGAACGACGTCTATAACAGATAAAGCACTAAAATGAGGATCGAGGAAGATATCATCCTACGACCAAAAGCGGAGGAGAAAGCAGGTTCCAGGCGTACAGACAATGAAAGGAGGTCCGGTAAAAATAGGTACGATCCATATTTGGGACCTGCGGGAAGAGATCAGAGATCAAAATGAGAGAGGTATGATCAAAAAATCGGTCATAGAGGAATAGGTTCTTCATCAAAATTTAACAACGAACGGGAAACACGAGGACATCGGGATGATGATGGAAGTTTGAAGGCAAGATTTGGTGGTTACAATTTTAACATAACTACCTCAGAGCTCGTAACTGTTCTGAGAGGTATGGGAGATAAAGTACGATGGCCAGAGGAAATGAGGTCGAATCCTAATAGAAGAAATCCTGACCATTGGTGTGAATTCCATAACGATCACGGGCATAAAACAGCCGAGTGCAGGTTTCTTCAAAGCGAGGTGGATCATTTACTAAAGCAAGGGTATCTCACTGAGTTATTTAGTGAGAAAGGTAAACAAGCGTATATGAAAAATAGGCAAGAACCACCAAAGCCACCCTCTCCTAAATGTACGGTCAATGTTATAAGCGGAGGGGAAGATGTTAATGGTGTCTCATATACCGCAGCTAATAAAATATCCAAAATGACTATCACGCATGGAAAAAGGGTACGACATGTGCTGGAAGGGGAGGATATCACATTCAGCGATGCAAATATTGAAGGCCTCATAACCCCGCATACTGATGCATTGGTAATATCACTATTAGTACATGATACTAATGTAAAACGTGTTTTGATTGATCCAGGAAGTACGATGAATATTATTCTAGCACGGGTTTTACGCGAAATGCAAGCTGAGGACAAGATGGTTCCAAAAGCACATACTTTGTCAGGTTTTGATAATTCTAATGTCATAACGAAGGGAGAGGTATTTCTCACTACCTTTGCTGAAGGTATCATCAAAGATACTAAGTTTCAGGTGGTGGATATAGAAATGGCTTACAATATAATTCTTGGGAGGCCATGGATCCATGAAATGGATGTTGTACCATCAACATTACATCAAGTAATCAAATTTCCTTCACCATGGGGAATTCGTCAAATCAAAGGAGATCAACAGACATCTAGGAGCATAAATTCTGTTATAGATTCAACTGCTCAAAAAGATAAATAGCAATTACAGATGTCAGTTAAGGAAGGAGATGCTCCGACCTTAGCTGAAGAAAGAAAAACAGATATGGATTCAAGGTTGGATATTATTCAAGAACCAGAGGAGAATGATAACATCAAAACTACAATAGATGCGCTTGAAGCTGTGGAAATGTTTGCGCACCAACCTGACAGGAAGGTGTATGTTGGAGCCAATCTGGGATCAGAGGTAAAACATGAATTAATTGAATTTTTAAAATCTAACGTAGATTGTTTTGCTTGGTGCCACTATGACATGACAGGGATATCACCGGAGGTAATGACTCATAAGCTGAATGAGGACCCAACACATCCCTCGGTCAAACAAAAGAAACGAAAGCAAGGAACCTTCAAAAATAAGGTAATTCAAGAAGAAATTCAGAAGTTGCTCAAAATTGAATCAATACGTGAGGTAAAGTACACAAACTGGTTAGCCAATACCGTCGTGGTTCCCAAGAAAAATGGTAAATGGCGTGTCTGTGTAGATTATACAGATCTAAATAAGGCTTGTCCGAAAGATTCTTTTCCTTTACCACATATAGATCAATTAATTGATGCAACTGCATGGCATGAGTTGCTAAGCTTTTTAGATGCATACTCAGGTTATAATCAAATTAAGATGGATCTAGAAGATGAGGAAAAAACTTCTTTTATAAGACATAGGGGAACTTATTGTTATAAGGTTGGTCTTAAAAATGCAGGTGCGACGTATCAAAGGTTAGTTATTAAGATGTTTCAAGAACATTTAGGTCGAACCATGAAAGTATATATAGATGACATGTTAGTTAAAACTTTGCATTTAAAAGATCATATACCGCACTTATCCAAAACATTTGAAATTCTCCGCACATACAATATGAAATTGAATCCGGAAAAATGTGCATTTGGTGTAGCATCTGGGAAATTTTTAGGTTTTCTTGTTTCTAACCGTGGAATAAAAGTAAACCCAGCTCAAATCAAAGCTATTGAAGAAATTCCGGATGTACTTTCAAGTAAAAAGGAGGTTCAAAGGCTCACTGGAAGGATTGCAGCTTTGGGGAGATTTATATCAAAATCGTCAGAAAAGTGTTTCAAATTTTTCTCAGCTCTTAAAAAGCAGGACAACTTTGAATGGACTGAAGAATGTCAACAAGCACTTAAAAATTTGAAGAAGTATCTGTCGAGTCCGCCTCTGCTATCCAAGCCTATAACAGGAGAAAGGCTCTTTATCTACTTAGCGGTGTCAGAAGTGGTGGTAAGTGCAATTCGAAGAACAAGGTAAATAGTCTCCCCTTTTGTTATGTTAGTAAATCATTGTTAGATGCGGAATCAAGGTATCCACAGCTAGAAAAATTGGCTTTAGCTTTGGTAATGGCATCTAGGAAATTGAGACCTTATTTTCAATGTCATCCCATTGTTGTAGTAACTGCATTTCCTTTACGTAACATATTGCATAAGCAAGAATTATCAGGGAGGTTAGCTAAGTTGGCCATAGAATTAAGTGAATATGAAATCACGTACGTACCTAGAACCGCAATAAAATCACAAGTATTAGCAGATTCCGTGGCTGATTTTAGCCAAGGAATACAAATGGAAGCAGAAAAAGAAGTTCAAGTCCTTAATGGGGCAAACCCAGGGATTTGGACCTTATACGTTGATGGATCATCTAATGTTAAGGGTGCAGGTTTAGGAATTGTCTTGGTACCACCCACGGGGGAAACCATCAGACAGGCTATTAAATGCAATTATATTACTAATAATAAGGCAGAGTATGAAGCTATGGTTACAGGTTTGGAGTTAGCACGAGAACTTGGTATAAGCCGGATAGTAATCAAAAGTGATTCTCAACTCGTAGTTAATCAAATGTTGGGGACTTATACAGCCAGGGAAGCGAGGATGCAACAATATTTGGAAAAGGTAAGGGAATTGGTAAAACAATTTCAGTCCTGGAAAGTCATTCAAATCTCAAGAGATGATAATGTAGAAGCAGACACCTTGGCAAATCTTGCATCCGCAGCTGATGTGGCAAAAGACGCCAGCAATTCAGTTGTTCATTTATTTCATTCAGTTCTTGAAGCTGATAAAGATGAGGTAAATTTTAATAACTTAACATGGGATTGGAGAAATGAGATTGTAGCATTCTTGCAATACGGTACCGTACCTGATGAAAAGACAAATGCACAAGCACTTCAAAAAAGGCAGCTCGTTACTGTCTAAAACAGGGTAATCATTATTGAAAAATGTTTGGTGGCCCATTAGCTCGGTGTTTATGTCCTTCTCAAACTGAATATGTAATGAGAGAAGTACATGAAGGTCATTGTGGGAACCATGCAGGTGGAAGGTCATTGGTTAAAACCTTGATAAGAGCCGGGTATTATTGGCCTAAAATGGAAGAAGAAGCATCAAACTTTGTAGCTAAATATGACAAATGCCAGAGGTACAGTAATAACATACATCGTCCTGCTGAGTTATTACATCTGATCATTGCACCATGGCTGTTTATGAAATGGGGAATGGACATTGTTGGACCATTACCTCAAGCTAAAGGACAGGTAAAATTTCTACTCGTACTTACTGATTATTTTACTAAATGGGTAGAAGCAGGAGCGTTTAAATAGGTACGTGAAAAAGAAGTCAAGGACTTTATTTGGCGACATATTATTTGCCGCTTTGGCGTACCAAGAGAAATCGTATGTGACAATGGACCATAATTTGTTGGAGCTCCAGATAACAGAATTCTTTCAGAGCTGGCAAATAAAAAGGATAACATCAACACCTTATCATCCAGTAGGAAACGGACAGGCAGAGTCAACAAATAAGATTATCATCAATAATCTGAAGAAGAGGTTGGAAGAGTCAAAGGGGAACTGGCCTGAGCTGTTACCATGGGTCTTATGGGCATACCGTACAACCATGAAAACAAGCACAGGTGAAACCCCTTTCTCTTTAGTATACGGTACCGAAGCACTTATCCTAGTTGAAATAGGAGAGCCAAGTATGAGAGTAACACAAATAGCACATATGTCTAATGATGAAGAAATGCGGATAAATTTGGATCTATTGGAAGGCAAAAGAGAAGCAGCATTAATAAGGATGGCCGCCCAAAAGCAAATGATTGAACACTATTACAATAGGAAAACACGTTTGTGGTATTTCAAAATTGGGGACTTTGTGCTCAAAAAGGTCTTCCAGTCTACCAAAGCAGTTAATTCAGGTAAATTAAGCCCATCTTGGGAGGGACCATACATAATTCATAGTATTGCAGGTAAATGAGCATATGAATTGGAGACGATGGATGGAAAACTACTTCCTTCACATTGGAATGCTGTGCATTTGAAGAGGTATTATTTTTTTTTTAAAAAAAAGGAAAAGAAATCTTTGCCAGGTATCATCTTATTAAATTCTGATCTTTTAAGCATTATAAATTTTTTACTAACGGTTTTAGATGATAGGCAAAACGCTTACCCGTACTAAGTGATGAGTCACGACCTATAAGGCCAAATGGAGTATGCTGAAATTCCGGTATGGAGTATGCTAAAATTCCGGGCCTAAGGTGATAATAACATATATGGGTATAGCAGTCTTCATCTATTACCACAACCACTAGTCCCGTACGTATTTCCTTTTTTTTTAGGAAAGAACCAGATGGAAAAGATTATCAAATGTACAAGGCTTCATACTTCGGCACTCAAACATTTCGGGGAATATACAAGATATACAGCTCACGTGCAGCTAAAAGGCAAATCAAAAGCCTGAAGAAAAATCAAGGATTCAAGCCCAAGCAATGGAAACCATATCAAACGGTTAAGGGAAAACAATATCAAACAGTTAAGGATAAAAAACAAGTTACAAAGAAAACCTTGTATCTATTATTCTACTTTTTGTAAATCTGTTACAAGGAAAACAGTTACGTGAAAGTTATAGATGTAATGAAAACACATGTAAGGAACGATTTACAGCTTGTCAAAATTTAGAAAATAAAGATTTGATCAAGTTATTCCAGATAAGCGTGTGTGTTCCTATTTCTTGTATCGTATTAAACATTATTGTGAAGTTGAGACGTCTTCTTCATTAAGTGTCAATATATATAAAAGGGCCCTCTTTTATGAATCTCGTACTATCTAAGTATGAGAATAACAAAAGCATTTTTAGTTGATACAAATACAACTGAAATCCTTTGAAAAAAAGGTAGGTGCATAATAAAACTTCTTAATAACATAAAGAGGTTAAACTTGTTCATAATATGCCCCTTATACAAAAGTTGGGGACTTGGAAACCTAAGTAAAGCTTAAAAATCTTATAAAGTTACAAAACTGAAGGAGCAACATCAACAGAATCAACTTGGTCAACCTGACAAATGACCTCAACATCAGCAGAAATAGAAACCTGCTCAACAACAGGAGTGGGGATATCCGGTGCAGAAACATTACATATGGGGGCCTCAACTGTGACAGATTCAGACACGGTAGATTCATTGGGGAAAGCTTCGATCGAAGGAGTTTCAGCCGCGGAAACATTGGCTTCAGGAGATGAAAAGTCTGGTGGTTGTTGTGCTTTGTCCAAAGCTTCATTCACCTTGGATAATTCACTTTCGAGGTCAAAGTTCTCTTGGCTCATCTCTATTAAAACATCACGACGGCTCTTAAGGAAAGTCCAGTTTACCTTAATATTGGAAGACTCCTCAAGGAGCTCATAATCCTTTTCCCAAGAGGAGATTTCATAACTGAGCTCCTCATTCTTTTACAAAAGAGAGTCGTGTGATGTTTGCAGTGAGGAGTGAGAATTTTTCAAAGCATGAACTTTGGCCTGTAAAGCTCGTAAATCTTTTTGTGTACGGGTAAGTTCTTAGGCTATCCCTTCTGCATATTTTTCCTTTTGAGCCAGCAAGGCCTTCAAAGACTTGTTCTCATCAGCAACCGTGGACAATTGTTCAGCCAGAGATTCTTTTTCTCTATTAGGTTGGTCTGCGGTGCCTTTACCGTTGTTGATTCAGAAATAAGCTTCTGGACTTGGTTTTCTAAAGAATTCTTCCTTTCTTCTAAGATATCCATCTCAATTTGTAAGCTTTCGTATTGCCCTTTCCAATTATTAGCTTCCAATTGAGAATCACAGGCAGTCACTTCAGCATTATGAGCAGTTTTTTCCAAGTCACGAGCCAATTTCTCCAAGAGAGGAACTCGGCTCATCAGCTCCGTACCAATGAGGTTAATCTAGTCATAGTAAAATAAGTATAAGGTTAAAATTATAGGAATAATTCATGAAATAAAAATAAATTGTTTTACCTTTAAGCTGGCATGAACAATGTCGTTTAAGAGAGTCGTGTTGCTGTGGCTATCAAGCTTTGCCTTTTCAATAGGGCCAATCAAAGTAGCAAGCCATGTGTCTTCTTGTCCGGACTTCCTTATGAGACTGCTGTCTTGGGGAACTTCAATGGTGACACTCCTCTTATTAAAGTTCCTACTTGATGAGCCTGTTTCAACGTGATGTGAGGTAAAGGGAGCAACGGTAATAGGAGGAGTGTTTGTTGATGAAGGAGTAGCAAAGACAGGAAGTGGAGTAATAGAAGAAGGAGGTAAGGAAACAATAACAGGAACGATAGAAGAAGACAAGGGAACTTCATCTAAAACCGGACCTGTAGAACTACCAAAACCACTAAAAAAAGTTGGTCTAAGTTGATAGTATCATAAGGGGCAGAAATATCATTATTAGGGATGACTACAGGATCAGATGAGGGAAGGTCAGGAGCAGCTCCAATTTCGTCATCATTGACGATTCGTCTCCTGACCTTTGGTCTGGTTGTCAAGGCACCACCATCATCATCTTCATCTTCTTCAACTTCAAAATCATCTTCAAGAACGGATTTCCTCTTCTCCAATCTTGAAGGAACGGGAACATCTGAATGAGAACCCAGGAAGATATCCTGGCTACGCGATGCTAAAACGGTCCCAAGGGTAAGTCCACGAGTGGCAAAACCTAAAAGGGAAAAAGGGGGGAAAGGATTAAAAAGATGCAAAACGGTAAAATAGAAGGGAAGAAAACTTCTTACCGTGGGTCTTTGGTTTCCAACCATGTTGTTTAGCAATATTCTTCCATGTTCTGCCATCCATTGGGGCAATCTTCAAAAGGTTGTCTACCCAATCACGGATATTAGCTATGGAAGTAACCATACCCATGGTTGTTGAAAAGGGAAACGAAATAGGTAAGGTAAATGAAAAGGAAGAATAAAACACGTACGGTAAAGAATACTTACGTGAAAAATTCCACTCCTCTGGGAAGCGGAGGTATTTCTCACTAACTAAACCTGCGGTAGGAGGAACGACATACCGGACAAACCATCCACGGTCTTTGTCGTCTTCTGAGCTTACCAACACTCTTTTGCTCCGAGATGAAAAGCTAAAAACTCCATTTCGAAGAAGCCTAATGGAGTACATGTGAAGTAATCGAGGGAGTGTAAATTCTACATTAGCTTTTGTAGAGAGGTGTCTTAGACAAGCAACAACTCGCCACACTATCGGGCCGATTTGCCCCAAACAAATATTGAAGAAACGACAAAAGTCTAGAATAACCGGGTCAATGGCCGGGTTAAAACCTAAAGTGAAAGGATAGGTATAGACAAAAGAATAACCTATAAGATAGGAAGTAATCCTTTGATTTGGGTTAGGGATAATAATTGGAAAATCATCAGCCCAGTGGCATTCTTTCCTAACAATTGGGGCTAAAGCACTTGTAATCATAGTAGGATAAGGATCGGCACGATCTAATCCAATTACTTGGGTTTTCAGAGACTCACTATCGTGATGAAAAAAAAATTCGGTAGGGATAATTTCATCTACCAGAGGTTCATGCAGCGGTTCTGAAGAATCTTTACTTTTAGGAGGATTCTTTTGGGTATGAGAACCTCTAGCCCCAGAAGAAGCACCGGAGTTAGAAGGAGTTGAAGAAACACCACCACGGGTGGAACCCAGGTTGCGTAATCTACCCCCTCTTCTGTGTCTAGTAGGGGTGTTAGGAAATTTGTCTAGAATCGGAGTTTTCTTAGGGTTCGAAGAAGCCATGGATGCAAAAGTAAAATTAAGGCAAGTAAAGGGAAGTGTGCAGTTCAATTTATGAATAATAAGGTGAAAGGAAGGGTTATTTATAGTGTTGGAAAATTTTTAAAACAAGGATAAAAGAGTACAATGATGGAAAGCTCTATAATGATGATAACTCATACTTCGTGGAGCGGGAAGACGAAAAGAAAGCTTGAAAGGACGCTGCAGGACAGAGCAACCAATGAGGAAGCAACACGTGCTGGGTGCATTAAAAGGAAGTGACAGTTGAATCGTCAGAACTCCTCAGAACATTAATGAAGACAAAAATTCTTCTTTAATGCAACTCCACTTCCCAAATATTCATACTGATGAATAAATGGAAAATGGGGGGACTCTCTGTATTGGGAAAATTTTAATATATATAAAGTAAAATACGTGGCATGACACGTGGAGGCTATTAAAGAAGACTAAAAAGCAAAGAGTCACGTAGATACGGGTAAAAGAGGAACGTAGCAGCAAAGGAGAAAAGAGGTACGTAGCAGCAAAAGAGAAAAGAGGTACGAGTAAGAGACTTAAGGAACCGTAACTATTTAAGATACAATAATGAAGGAAATATGAAAAGACAATGAACCAAGATACATAAAAGAATAAAGATACACGTCAGAGGAGCAAGTACCGGAGCAGCCGTTAAAGAATAATTGTATTAAATGATAAGATTGTGTAACGTAGCATTAAATATGGCATTAAATGTCATTAAATATTCATAATGAGTTCATCATGGTCTGAAGGTAAAATAGATCTTTAGAGGGACCTATAAAAGGGAAGGAAACATGTAAACAAAGCACGATTGGAATATACTCTTCTAATTTACAAGCTTTCATATTTATCTATTCAATAATTCCTTTTTGTTTACTTCCTTTACGATTATTAGAAGCCCGATTTTCTCATATTTACGAATTTAACTGAAAATCTATTTTTTGGTTAAACATCTACTAGATCCGTCGTTGGGGGTTCGAGTCCCCTCAGACTGTTGAAGCTCCTGTCCGATGATGTTCACACTAAGTTGTTCGTTGAATAAGACATGATGATTAATTTTCTTTCAATAGACAATTGAAAAAGTGAGATTTCGGAAATTTCAAGGATAACTCAATCATGAATTTTTAATTGAAAGCTTAATTTTGGATGCTATACTGTTTGACACAAAATCTAGTTTTTGAAAAAGCAGTTAAATTTGTAGTTTAGAGTCTCAAGCAATTGGTTCGATCAAAATTTATAGCAAGAAAATTAATAATGGATTAAATTAAATAAAATCAATATTATAGAAAATTTTACTATGAACGAGCTCCAGTGGGCCATTCATTACAAGGTGAGCAAACTTTGCAATGGCTAAGCAAAACTTGAAGGCATAATTAAATAAAGAAGATAATTGCTGACTTGCTATTGAATGCTTTTTCTCTTTGTTTTTTGGGTGCCCGAGACAGGAGGATGGTAACTGGATCCACGTAATGCCCGATGTCCACGATCTCAGGTCACTGTGTCTCCAAGTGCGCACACTCATTCTTCGAATACCCGTTCTTCAAATAGTCAGAGGTCCCAAAACGAGTCCGAAACTTTTTTGATATTTTTTTAGACAAAAAATATATTTTTAATGCTAAAATGGAAATGTAATTGTACATTTGGACTCCTTAGTTTAGGTGTAACCTGTACATGTAATTTGTTTGGAGGTGACTATGTTGATCGAAAATGGACTTTTTTGCTTTAACTTTGACCAAATATGGTATTGGATCCAATGGATTGATTTAACACCATTTAGTATTCATTTGTGTATATAAAGTCCTTGTATAAGCGATAAAACTATTTTCGAACAGTAGCTTGGTTAGAATCTACTTGCATCAAGACTTTGACTCTTTAGGGCCAAGTTAAACCAATGTTATTTATATACATGCTATGTGTATGGGGGTACTGTGTATGTAACGAGCATATACATATGGACCGAGTTATTTACGAGATGATAATGTGGTTAACATTATGTACATTATATGTCATACGTCTATTGCCAATGTTGTATATTATATATGTTAGAATAAAATTATGAAATCTATTGAGTGGTGAATACATGTTTAGCGTGGTTATCTTGCACATTGTTTATATCAATATTGATATACCTACATAGTTTTGTGTGTTTGTTCACACTTAATATGTGGAATTATCGTTATGAACATTGGTTTCATGTCTCAATTTGCCATGCAAGATTGTGGATTCACGTTTTAATTGCATGTAACATGGAGGATCTTTGGAAGGTTTACACGCATGATAGTTGTGGATATCGTTATATGTTTAGTTCAGTCCATATTCTTACATATTTTATTTGTGTATTAGATGTATGAGGTAAATATAGACACTTGGATTGTGCATATCTGTTATATATTTTAATATATGTATATTGAATTGGGCGATTAAATATTGAAAATCTATTTATTGCGTACATTTTATGTACAAAATTTTAATGGAATAATCATAGGCTTATTGTAAATTGTCGATGAGGCTTATTGAGTACTCGATTATGCTGTTTGACTCAGTGTGTAGGCATAGACCAATTCAGTTCAGTGTTGTAATTCGGATATTGCTTTGTAGTCGGATCTATCTACTATCTTGTCACGTCGAGTTGCAATTATCTCCGTACTTTGAGTTTGAATGATTTAGTTGTGGTTAATGTTGGTTTGCTCGTAAAAGAACTGTCGGCTACCGATCACGAATTCTGGAGATTTTGGGTTGTGATATTTCGCGTTAAAAATATAGGTGGATAAGAACTTTATCATAGTACATAAATCAAGATGAATTTTCCACAAAACAAAATTAAATTCTCTCTTTGTTTAAACTTTCCATAAATTAATTTTTACTTCAAAAGAAAAAGTTGACCTGACACTAAAATAATGGACTAACAAAGAAGGATTGTCTCCATAAATTCCACTAAGGAATAGCTAGTTAGTGTGTACTATATATATATATATATATATATATATATATATATATATGAGAATTCAAGAATGGAGAGATCTAATTGCAGCCAAACAAACAACAAAAAGTGCAAAAACATTGGCCGCTGAAGCAATTAGCTCCAAGAAGTGGTCCTGTAATATTTCCAGGTGATGGAACACCTACCCAGTGTAGAGAGCATTGGGTGTTGCAGTCTTTTGGATCACAAGGTTTGGCAACAGCCTGTGGAACTAGGCATACTTTTTGTCCTCTTGTCTTAATGCCTACATTTATTTGGACACAAAAAGAAAACAACAAAATAAAACTTTGTGAGAATAAAATATTAAAAGCATATTGGGTTATTATTTTCCATTAAAAAGATATAATAGAAGAGTATGCGACTTACCCAGACCAATGAAGAGTGCAAATATAAGGGCAACTATGATTGAGAAGTTCTTCATGATTAATGAATACCACAGAAAGTTCAATAATCAAACTCTATCTATGGATTTTTTATTTCAGGATTAGGGTGTTTCCAACTTATATAGGTACAAATGAATACCAAATATGGAAAAGAGAGGTCAGAAAAGGGAAATAAATTATTGCTGGATTTTTCAACTATGTTCACGCAATCTAAAGAATCAAGCTTGTGTGCTCTTTTTAGTTAAATATGACAATTAACAGCCATAATTTCACTAAAAGTCAGGTGGCGTTTCCAATTTTTATTTAGTTAGTCTTTATATGCGCTTTGCACGTTTACCTCATATCGATGGTACAATAATTTTTAAGAAAAAATCATATAAAATATTATTAAACAATACGTTTGAATTACAAAATTAAAACTATATATTTATAAAAATTATGAATGTTGATCCTATTTAGCAAATAATGGATAATGAGAAATAATATCTTTTCAAAATTAGCTATAATTACAATTTTATGTAACTTCGAATACACTTACAAAGTATTAAAAAAGCCGATCTTCAATTTGTAATTTTATAAATATAAATTGTCACGATCCGGATTTTCCACCATCGAGAATCGATGGTGCATGCTTGTGAAGCTAGGCAAGCCGATAGTTAGAGTTTTACCATAATTATTATTTAACAAACATACACATATAATAGCTAGAACAAAACAAATATGAAATGTGGAAGTGATATAACAGTGCAACAACTCTAGTACATATCTATCCAAGTGATATGGTGTCACATTCTACGAACGTCTAAGAAATTCTATAAATATTGTTATGAAAAAAGTACATTTGTTCTCAAAGTAGAAAGAGACGAGAAAAACTAAAATAGGGGAGAGAGAAATCTAAGCTCTGTGAACACCGACGGATCTACCTTGGGTCTCCCTAGACTGAAGATAGCAACTAACCACAAATCTACGCACGAGGTTCGGCACCAAAATCTACACAAAAGATGCAAAGTGCAGTATCAGTACAACAGATCCCATGTACTAGTAAGTGTCGAGCCTAAATTCGGCAAAGTGGTGACGAGGCTAGGACACGATGACTATATAAACTTATGCACTTAAATCATATACGAGAAAAATAATAATAACAGAAAAGTAACAGATAAATATGAGAAAGGGAAACATGCTGTGGGGAATATCAAATTCTGACAGCAAATCAACAGCGAAGCATAATAAACACCATATTTGAATCAGCAGGAATAATGAAATTGTAACACGTGTATGTCATCACCCTTCATGCTTTTATTCTAGTCCTCACCATAATGAACAACAGAAACGGCACTGCATCACCCTTCGTGCATTAACTCTAATAATCATGGCACAACATCACCCTTCATGTCACTAACAATATCATGCACGACATCACCCTTCGTGCTTTGCACTCTCCTCACCCAAACAGAAGAGACGATAATAGTCCGGCAAGGGAATCAACTACAACTAGTTTCATTTCAACAGTTAATTTCACAAAGTAAATCTCAACTTGAGTCAATACTCAACCATGATCAAATATCTAACAATATAATAAAACTTGCTAAACATAGAGAATCATCAATTTAAGCATGAATAATACGTGATAAGAGACATAAGGGAAAAAATATAAGACTTACTTGCATTCTTAACATCAACGTATAGATACTCGTTAGCACAACTATACATTGAACTTAATACTAACACTAGCAAGCAAGACAACAACACATATTCCCTCAAGCTAAGGTTAGACCAAACACTTACCTCGATTCCACGACAAAACTCAAGCTTCACATATCGCTTTTCCTTTTGATTTCCACTTCCAAACCGCTCGAATCTAGGCATAATTAACTAATTAATATCAATTAATGCTAAATAAACTAATTCTAATGCATGAGTATATATTTCCCAATTTTATATCCAAAAAGTCAAAAACCAATCCCGGGCCCGCAAGTGCTCATGTCGCATTTCCAATGATGAACTTCGCAATGTGAAGGTCCCCTGCCCAGTTTAGTCATCACAAATGTGATGATTCTTGAAATTGCGGTGCTCGCATTTGCGAGTCAGACTTCCCTAATGCGAAGTATGCAGACCTGCAATACCATAAAGTTATCCTTAAGATTCAAAACACTTCGTGGCCTATCCAAAACTCACCCGAGCCTTAGGGACCCAAACCAAACATGCACACCAATCTAAAAATATCATACGGACTTGTCCATGCGATCAAATCACCAAAATAACATATTATATAATAAATTTAACACCAAAACTTGTGAAATATTTAAGATAGTTCAAACTTCTTATTTTCTCAACCAAATGTCCGAATCACGTCAAATTACTTTTGTTTCTTACCAAATTTTTCAGATAACGTTTATATAATATAATGGACATGTACTGAGCTCTAGAACCAAAATACGATTACTATACCATCAACTTCCAACACTATTCGATTTCCATAAACTATTATATTTTTCAGTTAATAATTTTTTTCAAAAATTCATTTCTCGAACTAGGGACCTCAAAATTCTATTTTGGGCATACGCTCAAGTCACATATTTTACTACGGATCCTACGGGATCGTCAAATTATGGGTCTAGAATCGTTTACCAAAAATATTGACTGAAGTCAACTTTAATCAATTTTAAAGGCCAAATTCAATATTTTTCTTAAATTCTATTAAAGTTTTTCAAAAACGCGCTTGGACTGTAGTTACAAATCGAGGGGAAAGAAAATATTTTTTTCAAGGCCTTGGAACCCAGATTGGAATTCTAAAACAAAAGATGGCCCTTTTGATCATCACATTCTCCACATCTAAGACAGTCGTTCTTCCTCAAAACGACATAGAAAAGTATCCGAGTTGGTGAAAAGATGGGGATTATCGGCTCCGCATATCGGACTCGGACTCCCAGGTAGCTGTCTCAACATGCTGACCTCTCCACTACGTATTAACTGAAGGGAAATTCGTTGATTTTAAATGATGAACCTGTCAGTCTAGAATAGCTACCAACTTCTCCCTATAAGTCAAGTCCCTGTCCAACTTGACAGTGCTGAAGTCAAACATGTGGGATGGATTTTCGTGATCTTTCTGAAGCATGGACACATGAAATACTAGATTCTGATAAACTTGACGGCAACGCAAGTATGTAATCCACCTCTCTCACTCGATCAAGAATCTCAAAATTCATGATGAACCTAGGGAAAAGCTTGCCATTATTCCCAAATATCATTACGCCCTTCATGGGAGACACCCGAAGAAACTCCGACCATGAATGCAACATCACGAACCCTACGGTCGGCATAATGCTTTTGCCTTGACTGGGATGTATGAAGCCTATACTAAATAATCTTAACCTTTTCCAAGGCATCCTGTGCCAAATCTATACCAAACAACCAAGCCTCCCCTGGCTCAAATCACCCAACTGACGATTAATACCGCCTACCATATAATGCCTCATAGGGAGCCATCTAGATGCTCAACTGATAGTTGTTGTTGTAGGAAAACTCTGCTAACTACAAGAACAAATCCCAAGGACCTCTAAAGTCAATAACACAATCGCGAAACATATCCTCCAAAATCTGAATAGTATGCTCTATTATCCGTCGGTATGAGGATGAAATGTGGTGCTTAACTCGATCCGTGCTGAACCGCACTCCAAAAATGCAAGTTAAAATACATACGTCGGTCAGAAATTATAGGCACGGGCACACCATAAAGACGAACAATCTCCTGGATATAGATCTCTGCCAACCACTTCGAATAATAGGAAACTTCCTTAGGAATGAAATGCACTGACTTAGTCAGCCTATCAGCAATAATACATACCATATCGAACTTTCTCTAAGATAGTTGGAGTCCAATAACAAAGTACATGGTGGTACGCTCCCACTTCTACTCAGGAATCTCTATCTTCTGAAATAAAGCATCATGTCTATGATGCTCGTACTTTACCTGCTGACAATTCAAACATCGAGCTACATACGCCACAATATCCTTCTTCATTCTTCTCCACCAGTAATACTGCTGCAAGTCTTGATACATGTTTGTGGCACTCGGGTGAATAGAATACCAGGAACTATGGGCCTCCACTAGAATCAACTGACGAAGTCCATCCATATTAGGCACACAAACTTGACCCTGCATCGTCAAAACTCCATCATCTCCAACTATAACCTGCTTGACACCTCCGTGCCACATTGTGTCCCTAAGGACAAGAAAATAAGATCATCATATTGCCAATCCTTGATACACTCAAATAATAAAGATCAACTGACTGTACAAGCTGAAACACAGCTAGGCTCAAAGACATCCAACCTCACAAACTGATTGGAAAACGCATGAACATCCAAAGCAAGCGGTCTCTCACCGACTGGAATATATGCAAGGCTATCCATACTAGCTGACTTCCTATTGAAAGCATTAGCTACCATATTGGCCTTCCCAGGATGATACAAGATTGTGATATCATAGTCTTTAAATAGCTCCAACCACGTCCTCTGCCTTAAATTTAGTTCCTTCTTCTTGGTCAAATATTGTATTCTCTTGTGATCTATGAACATCTCACATAACACACCATATAACTAATGCCTCCAAATCTTCAGGGCATGAACAATGGATGGTAGCTTCAAATCTTTAACTGTCATGAAGCATAAGCAATAACCTTGCCATTCTGCATCAACACCGTACCAAGTCCAATACGAGATGCATCACAATATATTATATATGGCTTTGAACCCGTGGCAAAACCAACACCGGCGCCATAGTCAAAGCTAGCTTAAGCTTCTGAAACCTCACCTCACACTCGTTCAACCACATGAACGAGGTACCTTTCTAGGTCAACCTGGTCATCAGGGCTGTTATAGATGAAAACCCTTCCACAAACCGATAGTAATAACCTGCCAAACCCAAGAAACTCCGCATCTCTATAGCTGATGTAGGTCTACGCCAGTCCTTGACTTTCTCTATCTTCTTTGGATCCACATGAGTACCCTCTGCTAATACAACATGACCTAAGAAGGTAAATAAATTTAACCAAAATTCACATTTTGAAAACGTAGCATACAACTGGTTGTCTCTCTAAGTCTGAAGAATGACTAGGAGATGCTGCTCATGCTCCTCTCGGCTGCAGGAGTAGATCAAAATATCATTAATGAAGACAATCACGAAGGAATCCAGATATAGCCTGAACCCTCGTTCAAAAAATCCATGAATGTTGCTATGGCATTTGTCAACCCAAATGATATTACCCAAGAACTCATAATGCTAGTACCGAGTGCGAAAACCTGTCTTAGGGACATCGGATTCCCTAATCCTCAACTGATGGTAGCTAGATCTCAAATCAATTTTTGAAAACACTTTGGCACACAAAAGCTGGTCAAACAAATCATCAATACTTGCAATGGATACTTATTCTTGATGGTAACTTTTTCAATTACCGATAATCAATGCACATTCTTATTGATACATACTTCTTCTTAACAAACAATAAAGACGCACCTTAGGGAGAGACACTAGGTCTAATAAAGCCCTTATTAAGCAAGTCTTGCAGCTGCTCTTTGAATTCTTTCAACTCTAGCGGGGCCATATAACATGGCAGAATAGTAATAGGTTGAGTGCCCGAAGCCAAATCAATGGAAAAGTTGATATTCATGCCGGGTGGCATCCCCAACAGGTCTTCAGGAAATACCTCTGGAAAATCCTGAACAACTAGCATGGAATCCATAGAAGGAACCTTAGCACTAGACTCATGGACATATAGCAAATATGCCAAACAACCCTTCTCAACCATACGCCGAGTCTTCATATAAGAAATAACCCTACTAACAGAATGACTAGGAGTCCCTCTCCACTCCAATCGAGGAAAAACCTGCAAGGCTAAAGTCACGATCTTGGCATGACAGTCTAATAAGGAGTGGTAAGGTGACAACCAATCTATCCCCAAATAACATCGAGGTGAACCATATCGAGGAGTATGAGGTTTACACTAGTCTCAAGACTCCTAATAACAACCATGCAAGAATGATAGACATGGTCTACAGTAATAGAATTCCTTACTAGCATGGACACATACACGGGAGAAATCAAATAATCACGAGGCACAACCAGATATGGGGAAAAATAAGATGACACATAGGAGTATGCAGACCTTAGATCAAATAAAATAAAAACATCTCTACTAAAAACTTAGACAATACATGTGATAACTGCATTAGAGGCCTCAGCCTCAGGCCTAGCTAGAATAGAATAACATTAAGGCTGGACCCCACCACTTTGAACTACATCCTTAGGACGGCCTCCCGCTGGCTGGCCTCCAACTCTAGCTGCCTGACCTCCACCTCTAATACCTCTACCTCCACCTCTAGCTACCTGACCCTTGCCCCTAGCTAACTAAGCAAGCGGTGGAAAACTTGGTGCCTGAACTATGGCATGAGAACCCCGATGCTGAGAATTGCTCGACAATCGAGGAATAAATCTAGCAACGTGCCTCGAATCTCGACAAATATAACAAGTCCCTCGCTGTTGGGACTCCTGACCTTAGAATTAACCTTGATAGTTTGAGTGGCCAGCCTAAAAACTCTGGAGAGGATGTGCACTGATAGGAGTTGGTGATGCACTATATGATAGCTGATCTGAATAATGTACATGAGAAGCATAGCTACATAGAGCACAATGAGAAGTCTGAAATGCCGAATGAAATGGCCTGGGAGGATGGACCCTACCAAAAGAATTCATGCCTCCATATGAGGCACCACTGAACCTACCAGAATGACAAGGCCTCTTGTCAAACACCTGACTACTCCCCTGAACTAGAACCATCTCAACCCGCCTGGCCATTTTAGCCGCATCTTGAAAAGAAATTTTGCTCCATGTCTCCTTGGTATCTACAATCGAATAGGTTGAGCGAGTCCCTCAATTGACCACCTCCTATCTCTCTCTCTCTTTATCTATCTATATATCTCTCTCTCGGTGGGGAGTATAAGAAGATCATGATGAGCCAAATCGACAAACCTAGTCTCATACTACGTGATCGTCATAGAACCTTGTTGAAGATGCTCGTATCGCTTTCAGTAGTCCTCTCTTTGAGTGACATTAAGAAACTTCTCGAGAAAGAGCTGAGAGAAATGATCCCAAGTCAGAGCTGGTAACCCAGCTGGTCTAGCCAAAAAATAATCCCCGAACCATTTCTTGGGGAAACCTAATGGACGAAAAGTAGCAAAGTTGACCACATTGGTCACCCATACCCCATCTTCTGGAAAACTCGTGACAATTTTACAAATAATACTGGGATTCTCTGAAGATGTACCTCTATAGGTAGTAGTAAAAATATTGGTAAACATGTCCAGCCTCCAGAAGGCATCAGAAAACATAACTGGCCCATCAGCGGTCTGTGCTACAATACCCGGCTGAACCCAACTGGCTGAGTTGCAGGAGTCTGAAACTGGGAGACATTTGTTCAAGAGTGCGAGTAGCATGAGTTTGTGCTCCTCCCCATGTCTGAGAGAGAACTGGTGCTATAGAAAATATGCATGCATGAGGGACACTCTCCATGAGGACCACTAGACGGAGCAGAGCATCATGGAGTACCATGGTGGAGATGAACCCCTCTGGAACTTGAGCTGGCCCTACTGGAAATGTCTGGGCCAAAACCTCATTCGGTGTGTCTCAATGTAGCCGTCGTCCTGAGGCGCATTCCCTCCCATTCGGCTACACTATCAGGATCATCATCATCAAGTTTTTTCCTTATAGTAGGATGCAGCGCAGGATGACATGTAACGGTGGTGCTGTCAGGTCCAATAGACGGCTACATAATAATATAAAACTTAGTTTAGAAAATCATATAATAATTTATAACAATTTATATTATCTTACCATAATAGTGTCTGGATCCTGAATGTAGTCATCTGTCGCAGCATCAAGGGAAGCATGAAAAAAGAGATTAATATAGTGTAATAAATAAAACAAGTTATAGTTAAAACAAATTCAAATTCAAAACTAATAAACTCATACCTTCACATGTGAAGAGCTCCCATAACTCAGTCGGCGCCCACTAAATAAATCTCGGGTTAGTCGACCCTCATTAGTGGTAGATGGGCGAGGGAAATATCTACCCCAATCCACTCCTTGAAAATCGGAGTCCGTGATTAATAATTGACCCGATGGGGTCATCTTGATGTACCTAGAGTGTCAAAAATTCCAAGGCTGTAAGACGGTATGTCAATCTCATGAATGCCATCTGTCATATCAGCAGCAACATCATCATTAGGAGCATCATCGGCCCCTACTGAACACCACCTCCTCGGGAAGCACGAGGTCATCGGGCACCACCAGGTTGTCGGGGAGCAGCAGGTCGTCGGGCACCAACAGCTCGTGGGATACCACGACTTCGCTAGTACTTGGCTGGGTCAATATAATCAGCATCGTGTGCCAAATGCTAATCCGATCTGGCTCGCTGCAGTGTCTCGGTAGCCAATACCATGAATCGACGACTATAGTCCTGCATGACCACATGATCGTACACATAACTCTGCATCTACTGTCCCATATGATACACGGTATGCAATCCAATAGCCTGCACAAAAGTAAAGAATGTAAACTAGGTATTTCTCACAAAATTATAGGTATATAATTAAATATAACATAAAACTTACCAGAGCCTCGTGTCTCCCGGTGTATGAGACGTACCGACATTCTGCCTGATGAAGTGGGTTCTCGATAAAAATTCGAGAGATAATGCGGTACCATGCCATATATCCTTCAATACGAAAGTGCTGCGGAGGTGGGATCAAGTCACCTCGCTTGTCCCAAATAGCCAGCTGAGCGTTAAGCCAGTCAATAAATGTGTCGTCCACCCTGGACCGATCATTCCTCTCATAATGTAAAGGATGTCATGCAGGCAGCGCCGGTATAGGCTGCGGCAGGCCAAATTGACGAGAAACCCGCTCTGAGGCATGATGCTCGACAATATCGAGGCATGTGTGAGGGATAGAAGTCCTCCAAATATGTCAGCCGTACGTACAATACGCTGGCAGGGTACCTATCAGCTCCTCGCTATACGGCGTCCAGATGAACTATCAAATAACAACATAAACTGTGAGTATGCGCAACACTACATTAAACAATAACTAGTACGTTTAGTTAGATATTCACATGTGCGTCCTCGAGGAAGTCCAACACATCCCTGATACTGGGGAGATTATGATGGGCATCATATGCTCGTGAAAGTCTACGCAGCATAACCCACCTACAAGCTAAAGGCAGATCCGGGATGTCTACATCAGCTGGTAGCTGTGGTAGAGATGGCCTAAGCTGCAGAAATTGCTTCCATACCCAAACCTAACATAGAAAGTTGATGTATAGTGTGAGTTCAACTATAGCTAGGTATAATTGTAACTAATGGACATTTTCGTTGAATTTATTGTCACCTGTAGAAGCGGCAGAAAGCCACAAATATTTCTCTGTATGCCCATGGAAGCCCGGCACATCTGCATGTACAAAAATGAGAGGACAGTACCACCCAGATGTAGCTGGCTGTATCCTCGAACCGGGTAATATGATGTAGAAAACAAAGGCTGACTAGGTTCCCCGAAGTGTTCGGGAACAAGACCCCCCCTCCCCAATAGAAGGAACATCAATAGCCTAGTATATCGCAGCACATCCACCTCCTCTGAGTGGTCTGTGATAGTATCGTGGAGCTACACCAGGTGCTCTCTAATGGGGACTAACTGTATACGACTGATCCCAGCCTTGGGATCTTCGGCCTCCGGCCTCAAACCAATGAGCATGTGCAACATATCCCAATATGACTCCCGCGGATAATGCCTCATGTTCGCGTGGAGTAAAACAGGCAAGCCAGCGGCAGACAGGCCATACAAAATCTTTGTGTCCTAGAGTGTAATGGCGGCCTCGCCAATGGGCAAGTGGAAAGTGTGCGTCTCCGGTCGCCACCAGTCAATCATGGCCGTGATCAAAGTATAGTCCAGCTGTATCCGGCCAATTTGAATAATCCGATAATATCTCATCTCCTTCAGGTGATAGACCATTCGAGGATGTAGAACGCGGGAAGGACTCAAAAACTGTCATAATAGATCCACTCTCCTAGCCCGGAAAATCTGTGTCACCAACTGTCCCTCACAGATATACTCGGATCTATGCTGGGGTTATAGGCCTATAAGATCCGATGTCCGAGGGCCAGGATGTATGGGCGCATCCATGTCGTCAACTGTAAAATTATAATTTTTAATAACTTAATTGTACAAATTATCATTAATAGTTATATTTTATTATAATTTAAATTCATATTTTTAAAAATTTAATTATACTAATTACTTACGTACGGGTTCGGGGCTCGATGTTTTTGAGGCCTAATGGCACCAAACTATTATTAATAGTTATGTTTTTCTTTATAATTTAAATTCATATTTTTAATAATTTAATTGTACAAATTACTTACATATGGGTTCCGAGCTCGATATTTTGAGGCCCAGTGGCACCAAAGTAACATTAATAGTTATTTTTTATAATTTAAATTTATATTTTTAATAAATTAATTATACAAATTACTTACGTATGGGTTCCGGGCTTGATATTTTTGAGGCTCAGTGGCACCAAACTATCATAAATAGTTATATTTTTTTATAATTTAAATTCATATTTTTAATAATTTAATTGTACAAATTACTTACGTATGGGTTTCAGACTAGATATTTTTGAGGCCCAGTGGCACCAAAATACCATTAATAGTTATGTATTTTTTATAATTTAAATTTATATTTTTAATAACTTAATTATGTGTGTGTGTGTGTATATATATATATATATAAGTTTTGGGCTCCATATTTTGAGGATCGAAATTCTAAGCTAAAATATTACACATTACTACGCAACAAAGCTCTAAATTATACTAGGCTAAAAGGGTCTATGTTTTACTACGCTAAAAAGGTTTAGATTTTACTACGCTAAAAATAATCTAAAATAAACAAACAAACTTATATTTTTACTACAGAAAACAACATAAAAGAACATATATATAAATGAGAATATTAACAAATAAACAAATTCATATTTTTATAAAAAATCTACCATTAAATCCGGATATATTTAAGATACTAATTTCGGAAAAAAACACAAACCAAGTAAAACACATACAAATCAAATAATAATATTCATTATTATAAAAGTTTCAACTTAAATAAATCGATATACCTCGATTTAGATTTTTCGGAAACCAAATAGATGGAAATTTTGACTCCAAAACCGTTAATCAACAATAACAAGAAGCTTTCGTCGAGTATGGGACCTACGTGCTTCAACTTTTATGTGTCGGAGGGACCCAATTTTTTTTTAAAAGCGGCACAATTTTAGGGGGGACCAAGGGAGTAAAATAATGGAGAAGAAGATGAAGAAATGGGTGAAGAAAAGATGGAAAGGTTTTTTAATAGAGTATACAACGCCAGAATTTATAGTGTTGAATCAATGTGTCAGATTCAATGCCAGAAAACCTGACGTTGTATATTAACGATTTAGTACCGTTATTATACAATGAGTCCGGAACCGAAATAACAGTAAATTATACAAAAAATACCGAAATAAACAAAAAAAAAATACCAAATTAGGCATTTCGCAGTATAAAACTGCGAAATGCACTAACGGCCGTTAGTGCATTTCGCAGTTTTTGTAATTCGCAGTATAATACTGCGAATTACTGTTCATTTTTTTTTTTTTTAAATTTCGCATTATTATTGCATGTTATGAAAAAAAATTTAGCAAATTTTATCGTTTTCACAATTAACAAATTTTATTTTTGTTGTGTTATTGGTTGCTAATGTTTGAGTTTATTTTCATTTGCAAAATCTTGTACTTTTATCATAACTAGTCTTTGTATACGCGCGTTGCGCGTGTACTCTATATTTTTTAATTTATTCTAAAAAGACAAAATTATGGTTGATTAACTTGCAAAAGATTTTTTCTTCTTCTCATCATAATGCAAATTATTCAATTGCTTTAATAAGTACTACATATTTATTGTTTGCAACATATAGAAAATAATAAATTATTTTTGTAAAAATAGATTAATTCAGTCGTTATAGTATGATTAATCTACAATTCTTCTTTTTATCTAAACACATAATCATGCATATCAGATTCTTCATCTGGTAGTATTTCTTCAATCGTTTGATTATGAAAAATATTACTTTAATATTGTATTGGAAGGAGTTAGAATATAAAATTCATGTTGATCAAAATTAGAATTTATTCTTCCCACATATGTAATATTTTTATTTCTTGTATGGCTATAATCAACTCTCATATAAATAAAGACTTTTTAAAAATGATTAAAAAATTTACAAAAATAGTTAAATAACTATTTATAAATATTAGGAAATAATTAAATGGATATTGCTAAATATTAGGAAAATAACTAAATGACTAATTTGTCTAGTGTGAATTCTATTTTAAATGGGTAAAAAAGGCAAACGATATTTCGCTAATGACTAGTATTAATTTAAAGCAACATAAGCGGCATTCATAAGATTATGAGTTACAAGTAGTTTTGCATCAAAATACTTGAGAAGATAAACAATTTTCCTAGCAATAATTTATTAGATAATTTTTAAAATAAAATAACTCAGATTTCGACATATTTTAATTATGATAAAAGTACAAGATTTTGCAAATGAAAATAAACTCAAACATTAGCAACCAATAACACAACAAAAATAAAATTTGTTAATTGTGAAAACGATAAAATTTGCTAATTTTTTTTTCATAACATGCAATAATAATGCGAAATTTTAAAAAAAAAAAAAAATTGAACAATGGGGGGACAGTATTATACTGCGAATTACAAAACGGCCTATTTTTCTAAAAAAAAAAAATTTTTTAATCCATTTCGCAGTATAAAACTGCGAAATGTACAAACGGACGTTTGTACATTTCGCAGTTTTATACTGCGAAATGTGTAATTTCGTAATTTTTTTTTTTTGGTTTATTTCGGTATTTTTTGTTTTTTTTACTATTATTTCGGTTTCGGACTCATTATACAATATCAAATTTTCTGGCGTTATATATATAATAATTACTTTTTTTTACACTTAAAAATGTCCTTTAAATCTAAAAATACCATATTTTGGTTCGAGACTCTAGACTTAGTAGGTACCGTACTTCTTCATATTTGAAAAGGATAAGAAACATGACCTAAAGCTGGAAATAATGGAACAAAGTTCAATTATACATACAAGTGAGATTATTTTGGTCTTTCCCAAAAAAGGTACAAGAGGGTGACATGCACAAAGAAGTTTTTTCGATTTTGGAAAAAAAAGTACAGCAAATTCACATGGTTCATTAAAGTTCATGCAACTTTTATTCATGATGGTAAGTATGACTATTTGACTAGCTTTTCTTTAAATGAAAAAAAAAATGTATATAAATGAGAGTACTACCTTTTGAAAAATAGTAGAGGATTTGCTCACCCTGAGTTTGCTAAAAGAGGTAAAAAAGATGTATCACGTATGATGATGCTTTCACCTCTTTATATAGGGCCAATGGTATAAGTAGGTATAGTATCCTACTTGGATATGAAAATTATTTTGATAAGCCTAAACAATCCTATTCCCATCCAATCTTCAGGATGAATATTGTTCACATGAGTTCCAAGAGCGGCCCTTTCATAAAGCAAATAAAATAATTGTTTTAGACTCTATATTGCAGGGGCTTATTTTTTTTTACACCTAATAGATTATGTATAAATTTAAAAAAGAGTTTTGTACAGTGAAAATATTTGAATTCTTTCTACCAAGAAAATTGTACTTAAAATGAATATCCTCAAATTTCGTAAGAAACGTATGATATATAGGAAGTAACAGTTTGATACAAATATTAATAATGAAATCTCAAAACCTTTCAAAGAGTCCTTTAGAGTTAATTACTTTTATACATAATAGACAAGATTATTTTTTCACTTCAAAATAGATTTGGACAATTTGAAGGATATGAAATATTTTTGATTTTGTATTTAGCAGTAAAAACTAAAATCACTAGATGTTGAAAATTTAAAAAAATATTACCTTAATTGTGAATGTTCCTTAAGATGTAATATTTAATTTGATATTGATGGTTTAGATTTATTTTCTAAATTAAAAGTTAAGAAAAATAGTACTACAATTAGAAAATAATGGTTTAATTAATATACTTAATCAAATAAAAAGATTTAATTATTTTTCAAATGCTTGAATTGCTTATGGAATAGTGTTAATAACTCATGTTACAGTTGCTTCAACATAAAGAATTTTTCAAAATTCAAATTGATAAAATCTTATCCAACAACAACAATGGCACAAGAAAGATTAAATGTATTAGTTATATTATCAATTGAGAAATACTTATTAGGAGTTATTGATTATAAGAAAATTATTAATAACTTTATATATAAGAAAAGCAAAAATATAGACTTCAATAAAAAAATCAAAAAATTTAAGGCTCTTTATAAAATTTGACTTTAGACCTCAAAATTCGTCGTGCCGCCCCTGATAAGTTCAGAGGATAAATATTCAATTCCTATTCAAAAATGATCTGTATATGATAAAGTTGGGAAGTACTAGGACTCCACATCAAACTATCCCCATGCAGTAACATGGCAAGAAGTTTATGTCATAAGAAAGAATCCTTGACAATGTTGGATTGGCGTGAATTTCTGTCAAAATTTGACAAATTCAATAAATGGCCAAAATATTTTATCCTTCAAATAAGGATAAAATGCTTCTGTGAAAATTTAATTGGGTATTAACTTAAGAATATATCTAGATCTTTTTCCAAGTGGGAGTACATCAAGGTACTGGAGAGAAAAAAAAAAGGGATTGAATACCTTTCAAAATTCAAATATAAATGTTGCGCATATATGGCCATTAAATGAACTTTTGTATTACTTGGGTGAACTTAAATGTTCACGGCCTTTTGAAAATATTCGCGTGAATTCACGTACCAGAAATAAGTGAAAGCGCGGTCCTCATGCGTACTTTCAATCCTAGTCTTGAAAGATTAGTATTCGACAAGTCTTAAGCTAGGGTATTTTTAAGCATTTAAATTTTATTGGATTTAAATTCATAAAATAATTTGGAACATATTGAATTCAAAAAATTAGTCCAAACAAATATTATGTCTAATAAATTTAGCTAATTATTTAAATCCAATATATGTGTTGGGCTAGTCCATTTAATTGGACTATAAATAAAATGATAAGCCCACTTCCTTAGACCGAAGTCCAAATGGCTATTAGCCCGTCTTAAAATTCAGACTCATGTCACATGTCAAGTGACGTGGTAACCCAAGATAAATAAATGAGCCAATGAAATCATGTTTTGTGTCAAGTGATGTGGCAATCCAAGACAAATAAATGAGCCTATGAAATCATGTCATGTGTCAAATAATGTGGCAATCCAAGCCAAATAAATAAGCCAATTAAATCATGCCAATGTCTGAATTGGTATTGGTCAATTCAAACGGACCAATCAAATCGCAGAGCTATACCACTCCCTACAACTATAAATAGAGGTCTTCATAAAGTTAGAAGACACTAGAAGTGATAACAGAAGCAAGAAGAGAGCTCGTGGATCAAACATCGCAGATTTCTCTACAAGCTACAAGTTCAAGCGCTCAAGCTACAAGTTCAAGTTCAAGTTCAAGATCAATAACGAAGCCAAATCAAATACCAAGGCGTTCAAGATCAAATTACTTGTTTGTGATCAAGCACAAATTCAAGTTCAAGGAGGAGATTCAAGATCAAGCTTTACAAGCCCTTGAATCAAATCAAAATCAAGTTCATCAATATACTTTACATTCTTGAAGAATTAGAGGAATACCATAGAGATTGTAACACTTTCATTTATTGAAATCAAATACTACATTTATTACGCAATTTTCCAGTCTTGATTATTTATTTTCTCGACGCGAAAATTTGTTGTTACAAGTACGATCGATAAGAAGTAGCAATAGTAAAACCATGTCAAAATAAAAAGTAATACGACAGAAATTTAGTACTAAATATTCAACATATGAGATAATATCTAATGAGTAGGGTATTTAACTTATTACTATTGACATATAGATAATGGACTAACTATAAACAATAAAAAAATTAGATTTTCGGATATCCATAAATCCGAAGTATCAAATCTAATATCCAACACGAAGTCCAAAAAAATTAAAAATTCAATTCAAAATGCAATCTATAATCCAAAAATCTAAACCAAAATTCCAAAAAATTCGAATTACAATTTGGATTTTAGGTTTGCTAAACTATGCCCACCCCTATACACAACCGACTTGGAAATTTATATATGCAAACTTGGAAACGTTTAATTTTTATGTAACTGAGGTGTAAAAAGTATATGCTACTTCTATTACGTCAGATATCAAGTTAAATCTTATGATAAGCCTTAATTTCTAAAGTTGTAAAAAAAAATTCATCAATTTTAAATTATTTATCGTGCTTTCTAAAAATACTTGTCTCATATTGTTTGTCATTTTAGATGATTAAATCTATATTAATTACTTTTTTCCTATTTTACCCTTAATATTAATAGTTCTTGAAGAATACAAATACAAAAGTTTTGTAAATATAATTTTAAATAAAGAGAATATTTTAAAACATAAGTAAGGGTAAAACGACTCCTATTTAATAATTTTATTTTGAGACGGATGGAGTAACTAATATGCTAGTATCATCAATTAAAATTCATTGATATTGTCAAAACCCGTAAAATACCAATTAAGAAGATGAAAAACGTGGTAGTATAACTGAATTGGCCCCATGCAAGAAAGCAAATCCTCCACGAAAAATAACTACATTATCAGAAGCAAATGTAGAAGTGTTTTATTAGTTATCGAGTATATATTTGTCCTTATATCCTCCTTTCATCCAAAAAGACGATGGATTTCAGCAAAGGCTTGCCGGTTGGAGTTCATGAAGTCTCTCGTCCCTCTGCAAATTACCATCGAAGCATTTGGGGAGACTATTTCCTTGATTGTGTTTCTCATTCCACGGTAATTTGCTGTAATATATTTTATAGATTGCCATATAAACGATTAATTACTTATTGTTGTAAGTCAACTTAGCTTGGTAGTTCAAACATTTATGCACCGTTTACTTAAGTAAAACTAGATATGAAAATATTACCAGAAATGGATTAGAGACATGTAATTAAAGAGAAGTTTGGTCAGAATGATATCTAGAAGGACTTTACATAAATATTAGACTGGATTCGCTGTTTATTTTGCCAATCATTGTACTGATATTTACACACTGGTTATATACGGTTATACATATTGTAAATGGAGTATACATATATTATAGGCAAGCTATTTTTAGTTTTGTTGGGTGAGCAATTATTTGTGTTTATTCTCCTATTTTTGAGTGGATCTCTACCTATGCTTATATTTCCTCCATTTCAATTCAGATGAAGTAGTTTGACTCGTCATGAAATTTAAGAAAAAAGAAGAAGACTTTTGAAACTTGTGGTGTTAAAAGGTTAAGGGGTAAATGCTTTGTGGGGTTGTGACGTTTGTGTAGTTATAAAAATTTCTCATTAAAGGTATATTTGGTACGAAGAAAAATATTTTCCAATTTTATCATGTTTAGTTGACTTAAATATTTTGGAAAATATTTTTCATATCAATTTATTTTCCTCCAATTGGAGGAAAATATTTTCTTTATCAAAATAAGGGAAAACATTTTCCAAAGTTTCTTCTCAATCTTCCCCACCCTCACCAACGCACGTCACCCGCTCTCCAAAAAAAGTTTTTTTTTTTTAATTTTTGTTTGTCCGTTATCACCCACCCTACTACCCCTCCATCCTCCCATCACCACCCCCCCAATTTTTTTTTTTTTTACTTTGTTTTTTGTAATTTAAATTTCTATCTTTTTTTTTTACCGCCCCCTCCAGCCCCAGCCCTACGCCCACCCTTGCCCCTAGCCTTGCCCCCAGCCCCCTCGTCACCCAAAAAAAAATTTAAATATATTTTTCAGTTTTAATTTTACTATTTATCGGTTTAAAGGCTCAAAATTTTACAATATCCAAAATTATGAGTTTGCAGATTTATGTGTTTGGAAGGTTATGAGTTTAGAAATTATAAAGTTTACGGTTCGAAATTTTACGGTTTTAAAAGTTTAGCGGTTCGAAAATTTATGAAATTTTTGGATCCGGAAGGATGTTGGTTTGAAAGTATATGGTTTCATGTTTATTATATCTAAATTATTTATAAATACTTTTGAGAAATTATTTTCCTTAATTTGCGTACCAAACACTAGAAAATGAATAAGATTACTACTTATTTTGCAAGAAAATATTTTTCAGGTTTTCGTAATACCAAACACACACCCTAAGAGTAAAATTGGTAAAACAAAGAATTTAAAGTTGAATTATTTCTAAATTTAGAAATATATCATTTATTTTAAAACATACTAAAAAGGAAAGTAACTTATTTAATTTGAAACAGATGGAATAGCATTTGTAAATAAAATTTTATCGAAAAGACCTTTGAAACACTTATAATATCGATTTTTCCTCATTTTGTATTAAATCAAAAATAACAAAGAGAAACCAGAGTTGTTACTTCCCTAAGTTATTGCGGTGTTACAAAATTGGAATGAAAGAAAGTAAACATATATCCCTTACTCTTGTGATTTACCATTTGCTCTAGATAGGAGTGACAAAATAATTAAAAGAAAATAGTTGATCACTCATATTATTCACTATAAAATTTGATAATAAACTTTTTAAAACAGATCAAATATTAATAAAAATCATACTATTTGTTTTTGTTTTCCTAAAATTGTACGCCTTTAGGTGGCCCCTTCCTTTTATATAAACCCAGCAAAAAGAGCATAAAATGGAGGGGGACATTCCACCTGACCTCTATTAATTACATCCAAAAGATCATTCGAGTAAGAACCATATTATCCATTTAAAAAATGGATAATTAATGCATAATCAATTAGTCTAACTTTTATATTTGTAAAACGTCAAATTCGAGATTCCACAAATTAGAGAGACTATATGCAAGAAGTCATGGATAACATGATTACCTATATTATCCGCCAATTAACCCGTTTTTATCTGTATTAAATATGGGTCAAGTCGAATAATTTATCTATTTTTTCATTAATTACCCATTTTTAACCGGAACCATATTTCACCTGACCCGCCCGTTTGCCACTCATAGCTCTAGGTCTAATGTCTTCTTCTATTATTCTGCTACTGATGAAACTGCCCTCTTCAACATGTTTCCTTCCAGATTATTAATCCTCTGGAACGAAAACTAGTTCAAGACTTGAGAGAAGAAGTGAGGAAGATGCTAATGGCAGTCCATGACACGTCTTCAGAAAAGCTGGAGTTGATTGATAAAATCCAACGCTTAGGAGTATCGTACCATTTCGAAGAGGAAATTGAGGCATCGCTACAAAGGATGTACGAAGCCTACCGTGAATACAACAACATATTTGGGGATGACCTTTATCTTGTAGCTCTTGGTTTTCGTTTACTAAGACAACAAGGCCATTTTGTATCTTGTGGTAAGTGAGTAAACCTCTTCTCAACTACTTGAATCTACTTCATCATTTAGAATTATTTAAATTGATGATAAGTATATGAATTGTAAGCTCCGTATGTATGTTCTTTGACAATCTTCATGTGTTGAACTGGTCTTTAATGAATGGGTCAATGTCCATTATTCTTCGTAGGGAAATTAAATGGACAGGTTGGATCAATTTTGGATAGCTCAAAATAGGATGAGTCAATAATTGGACGGGTCAAATGACCAACTCAAAAGTTATTTGGACTAAAATTTAGGTCAAAGCCCAACCCGACCAACTCTTATCGGTCTTTTGTAAGTATATGTTATTTTCTAACTAATTGCATAATTATTAAATAAGATTTTTTTTGTTTTGTTATGGTCATATAAAACATATCAAATAAAAAAAATTATTTCTAAGATATTTTAGCAACTTTACTCATATTCAATTTCTGTTACAAATCAACCCAACTTTAAATGGTGAGTTAGGTCAAGATGAGTTCTATAACTAGGCGGCTCAATTATAACTAGCTCAACCTTGGGGAGTTGGATGGGTCATTTGTGGCTTGGGCAAAATTCGAACCCCCCCCCCCCCTCTCCAATTTTTCACATAATTTCAGAGCTGAATTAATATGTTTTTCTCATAGGGCGGCTATATTTGATCACCCATACTATAATACATAGGCTGCTCAACAAAATTGGTAGCCTAAAGTTGAACGTTAAGACGAGGCCCAAAATTTATTTAATGAAATTGTATATATTTATGATTTATTTTCTTTTTGTTATGTAATAGTAGTCTTATGGACTGTCTTGTACGTATTTTGTCCCTTCACTCAATTACCTGCTAGCTTCCACCATCGAAGATATCTAATAACTCTACTCACCAGGGTTTCAATTTTTTTTTATTTTATAAGAAATATCCATAGTTAAAAAAAACATTTCTATAAGTTCCTAGCATCTAATAATCATAATTTTGTACTACTAAAGCAGATTTTTAAAATAATTTTATACTTTGACATTGTTCAAGTTTATTTGAATTTAAAACATGACATGAAATACTCTTTATAAAAAATAATTTATTTTAAAAAGTATTACATGATATTTTATTTTTATGAAATTCAAATATTCATTTAAATAGCCTCTTTTTTCTAAATAACTTCTATATCAAAAAAGAAAGAAAAAAATAGTATATTTTTTGTATAATAATAATTATTTAATAATATAAATTTAACTAATAATGAAAATTGGTGCATTCATTTTTTTTGGGGGGGGGGGGTGTTAAGCTTCAATTTTGTCCATATTTGGTTTTCTTCTGAGAAATCGAGGAATATGGTTTAGATTAATTAAGAAGTATGACGTGAAATTGTTTGCTTGTGAATTGTGTGAAATTGTTTGCTTGTGAATTGTTATTTAGAAATATTATTCTCTCTCTATATTGATGTATATAATATCTTTTTCTTCTTCTTTTTTAGTATGTTTAAAAATTTATCAATTTAAAATAATTTAACTTTAAACTTCTCATTTATTGTTACAGAGATAATGTGCAGTCACAAAAATATATATGGTTTATTTTAGACCATAAGTTTTCAAAAATCTTTTTTTATTCGTAAACTAATTCGTTTTTTCTAAATTATTTTATGAGTTTTCATATCGGTTAATAAATTTTGAATGGTTAATATGGTGTAAACAGATGTGTTCAAAAAGTTCAAGAACGATGAAGGAAATTTTGACAAGGTATTGACGACCAACGTGCCAGCAATGTTAAGTTTGTATGAAGCTGCACATATGAGAGTGGATGGAGAAGATATTCTTGAGGAAGCCTTAGTCTTCATATCAAGTCATCTAAAATCAATGATTCCTATTTTGAGTGATTCCTTCAGTATACAAGTAATACATGCCTTAAATCAGCCAATCCATATGAGCTTAACGAGGATAGAAGCAAGGAGATTTCTATCTACGTACCAAAGTTATGACACAAAGAATGAACTACTATTGGAATTTGCAAAGGTGGATTTCAATTTGTTGCAAAAGTTGCATAGGAAGGAGCTAAGTTCTATTACAAGGTACGTAGTTACTGATTTTTTTATGAAAAGGCACGATAATACACTCGTTATTTAACCACGACACGCTCGCTGTATGTCTAAATTGCAAAGGTCCCACCCAATTATTTAAATTAAAAATAGTCGGCAGATATATAATCATGTATAATATATGTATAATTGTGTATAATTAATATATAATTTATGTATACCGGTTAGAAAAAATTAATAGTAAATCCAGTGATGTATTTTTGCAAATATCCCGGTAAAATGCATTCTGATATTGACTTTTGTGCATTTTTGTTCTATGGTTTTGATGTTTCTATATGTTCGACCACTCTTTATTTTCAGAAAAACTTGCAATTCACCTCCTTTCGATTGGCATTAATTTAGAAGAATAAGGTGTTTCTTGGACATGTTTTTGAAGTTAGTGTCAAAAATAATTTTTGAAAGTTAAAGTTGTATTTGGATATGCATTTTGTATAATAAGAACGTGAAGTTTTGCTAGACGTGGAAGAAATATTTTCACCCAAAAACTGTCTCAAACCATATTTGGAAACTTAAAAAAAAAACTAAAATATTCTGTGAACAAATAATATTTCCAAAAAAAATATAATAAATAAAGTTGCCAAAATCTATGGCCAACCAGCAGCTTAATCATGGGTATGACAAGAGATATTTTTTTAGGTAGAGACAGATTGAAATTTTATTTTGGATATAGATGGTGGAAAGATTTGGACATTGTAAGCAAGTGTCCTTTTGCACGAGATCGATTAGTAGAGAGCTATTTTTGGGCATTGGGAGTGTACTTCGAGCCAAAATTTGCTATTGCAAGAAGAATGCTGGCTAAAGTAATTGCCTTGGCTACCATTATCGACGACATCTACGATGCGTATGGAACTTACGATGAACTTATTTGTTTCACCCAGGCAATTGACAGGTTTGTTAAATTCTAATTTTTTTCTACTTTATTCTTAATGATTTTACGGACAGCAAGTTTTAAATTTTTTTTAAAATTTTTTTCTTAAATTTCGTGCCATATCAAATACCATTCGTATATTGTGTTGGAATGAGTATACAACTGAGCGTTTGATTTTGTTTCTAAAAAAAAAAAATTGACATTCTTTATGAGATTGGCTAAAGTAGAAAGAGTGCCACGCGGGTGGGTGGGTGGGGGAGTAGCAGATAAAGAATTACATTTGGAAAGGAGGGGCATACAATCTACGAGTAAATACCATCACGTACGTCCATTTACAATGTTGTAATTAAGAAAGTGCCTTGTTTTATTTTTATGAAGAAAACAAATAGATTTCTTATGTATAAAAATAAAATTTTCAATTGAGAAAAAAGAGATAAGGTCATATTATTTCTGTTAATTATGTACTGTGCTCAAATTGACCAATAAGATTTTTGACATGCAGATGGGATGTTAGTGGCATAGATGAATTGCCACCATACATGAAATCATGTTATCTTGCCATTCTCAAGTGAAACAAAAAGAGATAGGGTCATATTATTCTTGTTAATTACTCCCTCCGGTCCAAAATAAGTGATTTTTTCGCCTTTTTTTTTACCAAAATAAATGATTATTTCGGATTTCAAGAATGACTTAATGATGTTTTTACTACATTGTCCTTGGAGTAAATAGTGTTGGAATATGTGTTAGAAATATTTATGTGAGATAGTAGGATTAAAATGGTCAATTCTATTGCTAATTAATGCTAAAAGGTGACTTTCTGAAAACATCCAAAAAATCAAATTGACCAATAAGATTCTTGACATGCAGATGGGACGTTTGTGGCATCGATGAATTGCCGCCATACATAAAATCCTGTTATCTTGCCATTCTCGATGTTTATGCTGAAATGGAGGATGAATTGGCCAAGAGAGGAGAATCTTATCGGGTTGACTACGCTAAAAATGAGGTCATATCTATTTAGTTACGTGCATTGCGTATGTACCTTCCAATTAGTTTATATTTTTATAAAATTACATAAATATTATTAAGTAATGCATGTGAGATATAAAGACGTAAAATAAAGATTATACAACATTTTTAAATCTCTAAATATGAAGAAGTTTAATGATATTTAACTGATTAAACATAGAATTATATGTACTTTTTATTCTATGTTTAGTCACTTATTTTAAATATAAAGTCTACCGATGGCATGAAATCGTGTTGTAATTTACTTTTAATTCTATGTTTAGTCAATTATTTTCTAAATAAAATAAAGTATTCATAAAATTTCTTACAAAATAAGAAAAGGTAAAAAAGAGAATATTCCTATAGTTCTTAACATAAATAACAAAAGAAAATAAGCATCTAATAAAGAATCATTAGTTATTTTGTATATGAATATCTTATATTTAACAATTTTATTATATTGTCTAACAAAGATTTTAAGGAAGGTCCTAAATATTAGGCCAAATATATTAATGAGAATTAATTTTTAAATCCTAAATAGTAGGACGGTAACCTAAATTACAATTTTGTCCACTAAAAATTATATTTTTAAAGAGTAAAAATAGCAAACGATATTTCGCTAAAGGTCTTCGTTATTTTAATATAAAATAGATAGATTTGTATTACTACGTTCATATAACTATTGGAATGTCTCTTTGGAGTATATATATATATACACTTCATTTCCGGCGATTGAATATTGCTATGAACGAAACATAAAAAGTGGAACTTATTGGTAAAGGGTTATTTGTATAAAGTAGGATTATTTGGTGCCGCTTTAAATTGTAAGCCCGATAAGATAAGTCTTTGGAAAAAAATAAACAGTAAATCTGACCGACTATTATCCCTAATTTCTTCCCATTCTTAGTTGATCGCACATAATCCCATTTCCTTGTACCCCTACCCTTCAACTGCCCCCCCCCCCCCCAAAAAAAAAAAAAAAAGAGAAACTGATGAGCTATTCGTGAGTGACTCTTTAATGACATAGTGACTTAGTATTTTGGACTTGTACTCCAGATGAAAAAGCTGACTAGGGCATATTTTGATGAGGCAAAGTGGTCTCATTCAGCTAATTGTTATGTCCCAACTTTTGAGGAGTACATGAAGGTTGCACTTGTTTCTAGTGGTTACATGATGGTTGCAACAACTTCTTTAGTTGGCATAGATGATAATTTGATATACAAGAATGTCATGCACTGGATAACACATGAACCTTTAATTGTTCAAGCTTCAACAGTAATTGCCAGACTGATGGATGACATGGCTGGACATGAAGTAAGATTATGTTATGCTTGTTAAAGTTCTTTCATTGTTTAAAATTAGGGCCGTCAAATTTAGCCCAATCCCAAATGATCCGTCCAACTCGTCCAATGTTGGACTTATTATTAACCCGCTCATTTATTGAACTCAACTGTTTTTTACTCAGCCTATCTCAATCCATTAAAGTTGGGTTAATTTTTAGCCCATTTTGATCCATGAGTAACTTTACCAAAATATGTTAGAAATATTTTTTATTTTATTTTATAATATAACCATAACAAAAAAACATCTTATTTTATAAAATATAATTCATAAGAAAATAACATATATTAACTAAAGATTGATAAGATTTGGGCAGGATGGGACATGAAGTAAGAATATGTTATGCTTGTTAAAGTTCTTTCACTGCATAAAATTAGGGTTGTCAAATTTTGTTCAAGCCCAAATGACCCGTCCAACGCGCCCAAGGCTAGGCTAGTTATTGACCTGTCCGTTTATTGAACTCAACTCATCTTGATCCAACTTATCTCAATCAATTTAAATGAGCTAATTTTTAGCCTAAATTGATCCATGAGTAACTTTGCCAAAATATCTTAGAAATAAATTTCTTTCTTTGTTTGATATATTATATATGATCATAACAAAAGAAAAAAAGTCTTATCTAATAATTATATATTCCATAAGAAATTAAGAACACAACATATATTAACTAAAGATTGATAAGAGTTGGACGGGGTGAGATATGGCCCAAATTTTAGTCCATATTGACCCAGTCCATCTTAGCCCAAACAACTTTTAGACGGGTCAAATAACCCGCCCAATTATTAATTTAACCCGTTTTGACCCGTGCAAAATCAGCCAACCCGCTCATTTGACACCCTTGCTTAAAATACATAGGACGGAAACTAGTTTCCAATAACTTGTTACAACTGCTTCTCTAAGTGAACACATATTTGTAGTTTGAACAGGAAAGAGGACATGAACCTTCAGCAGTGGAGTGCTACATGAAGCAGTATGGAACATCAAAAGAAGAGGTGTTTTTGGAGCTTCAAAAATTAGTAAGCAATGCATGGAAAGAGATAAACAGACAATGTATGTATCCAAGAGAAGTACCAATGCTTATTCTCATGCGAGTTGTCAATCTTGCACGCGTGATAGATCTCCTTTACAACGATGGAGATGCATTTACACATTCCACTGCCAAGCTCAAGAACATCATTACTTCAATATTGGTTGATCCTGTTCCATAATCTAACCAATGTTAGGGTCATCTGAAATCAGGGTGATTTTTAAAAATACCCAGATTTACGACTCGTGGTTCAAAAATAGCCCAATTTTAAAAGTAATTAAAATTTAGTCACTTTTTATGTAAAGATAAATCGAGCGAAAACATTGTTCATAACCTGAAAAATACTCCACGATATTATGCTAGAGTTCCAGCATAAGTATACTTGAACTTCAACATATTATACTAGAGTTCCAGGATAGTATGCTGGAACTCCATAATATGATGGAGTTCCAGCATAAATACACTAGAACTCCAGCATAATATATTGGAGTTCTAGCAAGTATAATGGTCCAATATAATATACTGGAGTTTGGAGTACCAGTGCTCTAGTTTCCAGTATATTATACTGGAGCTAGCAAAGTATACCGATCCAGTATAATATGCTGGAGTTTATACACAAGTGCACCGAACTCCAGTATATTATGCTGGACCGGTCTCTATTACAGCAAAAACGATGGCTATTTTTCGCTGACTTGATAAGCTATTGCTATTTTTGATTGACCAGTCCGAAAACTTGCTATACCGTGAAATTTTAGCCTAAAATCATCATTTATACCTATACATGATCTTTACACGAATAGCTGGCCCATTTCACATTTATAACAGGTATACATAGATTATATTATGATTATACACAATTACATATAATATATATATACACACACATACACATCTGCTGGCTATTTCTGGATTAAGCGGTTGGGCGTGCAACTATTTGGTTAATATTTTTCTTATAGAAAATGTCCAAATATGCCCGTGAACTATGTAAAATAGGACAAATTTGCCCAAACCCTCCAATAGTTGTGCAAATTTGCCCTTTTCAACGGAAACAATATTTTTTTAAAATAATTAAAATTTTAAAAGTTTTTTTTACTAAAAACTGAAGAAAACAAACTAATTTTTATTTTCCATTTTTACAAAAGAACTGAAAAATATTTTCTAAAATAATGTTTTTGTAAAAACAGAAATAAAATCTAAAAAGCATTTTTCTAAAGCAATGTTTTTGTAAAAACTGAAAAAAATAAAAAAAATACTTTAAAAAAACTGAAATATTATTTTCTAAAACAAAGATTTTTGTAAAATCTTGAAAAAAAAAAACTGAAACCAATTTTCTAAAACGGTAAAAACCTAAAAAATGGAATTTATTTTTACTAAAAATTGAATAAAATAAAAACAATTGCTTTAAAAAAATTGAAAAATTATTTTCTGAAATAATATTTTGGTAAAAACAGAAATAAAACCTAAAAAGTTATTTTCTAAGCAATATTTTTGTAAAAACTTAACAAAAAAAATTAAATTACTTTCAAAAACTGAAAATATATTTTCTAAAACGTTAAAAACTGGGAAAAACTTTATTTTTTTAAAACTAAAAACTGATAAAAAGTAATTAGTTTTTTGCTTTAGAAAATTGCTTTTTAGATTTTATTTATGTTTTTACAAAAATAATTGTTTTACTAATTATTTTTCAGTTCTTTCAAATCGATATTTTTCTAAAAACTAGAAAAAAATATTTCGATTTTAATCAATTATAAAAAAGGAAAAAAAATTATTTCCGTTAAAAAATAGTATATTTGCACAACTATTGGACGGTTTGGGCATATTTGGGCCCAACTATTAACGAAGGACATATTTGTCCACCACTATATCAGCTAGTCATTCAGAATACTTTACCTCCTTGATGGATTTAATTTTAAGGAGTTTCGCCACTTCCTCTTTGATGAAGGTATGCTTCACCTCAGACTGCGATTTACTTTTTCGCTTAACAGGTTTGAATTTTGGGTCAACGCTTAGTTTGTGAGAGGTTATTTTTTGTGGGATACTTGTCATATCTAAGTGGAATAATGAGAAACAATCGATATTATTACTAAGGAATTGAATAAACTCTGCCCTAAGTTCGGGGGTCAGCCCCGTTCCCAGGTATACCTTGCGATCCGGGGGGTGTTTGATCAAAACGGTTTGATCCAGTTCTTTGACTGTTGACTTGGTCACGTCAGATTCCTCAAGAGTGACGAAGGTTCGGGGTGTGAAGAAGTCTTCCTCGTTGTCTTCAAGGGTCAACACGCTTCCATCCCCGTCCGAGGCCGGGTATGCGTAGGTTGACGTCTCGTGGTGGACCGGAAACATTTCCCTTGCTGCTCGATGTTCCCCATGTATGGTCGTGATGCCATCCCTGGTAGGAAACCTTATCAAGTGGTGCAAGGTCGAGGGCACTGCCCTTATGTTATGTATCGAAGGTCTGTCAAGTAGGGCATGGTATCTCATGTCGCCGTTGATGACCTGAAACTCGATGTTCTGGGTCATGCCATGCATGTCGATCGGGAGAATTATTTCTCCCTTCGTTATTTCTTCGATCATGTTGAAACTTAGGAGGACCCGAGGGGTAGGGACGACTTGGTTGAGCAGCCCTAGCTGTTCTACTACTTCTAACCTGATTATGTTGACCGAGCTGCCTGGATCCACGAGCACCTGCTTTATTCTGGTGTTGTTTGAGAGAAATGAGATTACTAGTGCATCGTTATGCGGTTGCATCATAGCTTCGAGCTCTTTTTCACTGAATATGACGGTTTCTCCGGTTAAGCATTCTCGAGCTGACCCCTCTTCTATAGCGGATGTTCTCGTTCGTTTGGACACGGATCCTCGGGGAACATTGGCTCCCGCAATAATCATGTGGGCACCGGCCTCTTGGTCGGTCGTTCCCTTTTCCCTGTTGCCTTTGAGGTTCTGAGTTCCCATTTCCCTAGTCGAACCAGACACTTCATCCTGAAAAAGCAATATCTGGGTGAGAAAAAACATAAAAGATTTTAACCTCACGGTGGGCGCCAAATTATTTTCCTCTAAAATGGTAACGACAATTAAATTTTTAAATGAGATTCTAAAAATACGTGATCTATTCCCGAGCTAGTTGTTAGAGCAGTTGACACTAATAATATGGAATTTAATGAAGGAACGCGAGTTAAAACAAGATAATAATCGAACCGGAGGGCCTGCTTCCCGGGTATATGTCTGGTCAATAGGGGACATCGGGTTCGACTTCAGGGTCGAATTCGAGCAATCAGGGATAGTCGAGAATAGGATAATAGCTGAACATAAAATTAAACAAGGCTATTTATGGCTGATATTAAGTTATATGGTGAAGAACAAGTGTTAAAGCGAGGGATATCGAGGCGACCTCAGGCCAATGAAAGCGAATACGTTCAGAAGAGAGAAAGAGAGAGAGAGAGAGAGAGAGAGAGAGAGAGAGAGAGAGAGAGAGAGAGAGAGAGAGAGAGAGAGAGAGAGAGAGAGAGAGAGAGAGAGAGAGAGAGAGAGAGAGAGATATTATTGCACTTGTGGAGAAAATGGAGCAATATCCGTCACTTACAAGGTAGGGTGAGTCCCCTTTATATAGGAGGGGAACTCGGCTACAAGTACTGTGAGCACGTGATTTTTGCCTAACATGAATTACTCCCACAAAATCAAAACAAAAATTGTCTATTTTTATGGTGTGTATTTTGTGAATTTTTTGTGTTATTTTTGGTATTTGTTTGCATTTGTATATATGTGATTATATGTGCTTAAATTAAAAAATTATAATACAAAAATACGTCATGCTTACATTTTCTTATCTAGTTTGAAATTAGGAGTAATTAATTTTATCTTACGAAAACGAAAATCAAAAAAAAAAAAAGAAATAATTCATCTTTTACATCTTTTAGCAATTAAATGCCTAATTGTGTGACTTATATTTAATTGATGTTTTAATTGATCGTGTTAATTGTTAATATAACTTAATTAGTATTTCTTATAATTTAATTGATTTTGTAGTGTAATTAGAATTTTTGTTTTAATAAATTGAGAATTAAAATTAAAAGAGAAGAGAAAAGGAAATAATTGAGAGAAGAAATCAAATTTGGGCCAACAATTCAATTTAATTCGAGGCCCAATAGCACCCAAACTCCCCAGCCCATCCGGGTAGCCCATTTTTAAAGCCACCCTTTTGATCTTAGCCGTTGATCATAGTGATCTAACGGCTGAGATTAAAGGGGTAATTTTAAACCCCAAAACCCTTAACCTTCAACCAAACAGCCCCTTTTCTTTAACTCTTCTTCACTTGCGATTCCCGGCCGCCTCTTGCCACCGTGAACCGCCGGCCGAAAATCGCCTCCGCCGGCGGTTGTGGTCCAAACACCACCATTTTTACACCATAGCTTCCCCTTCTCCCCCTCAACACGAATCCGGCAACCATTAGTCTCGAATCGTTCCCAAACGTTTCGAATATTAGATCGAAAATTGCCGGAAAATCGAAAATCATCCCGAATCACTCCAACTTCACACCATAGCATCCCCTAGCCTCGCTCACACCCAAACGACCTTTGGTTTCATTCAAATCCAGCCCGAAACCATGAAGCCCCAAATCGAGACTTCAAGAACCCTAAAATCCAAATTTGGGCCGCCGGGTTCGATTTGAAGAAATTGGGATTAGAATAGATTTTAATTGAGATGTTTTCAGTTGAAAACATTTCAATTAAAATCCATTTGATTCCCAAAGTCCAAATTTAAGTCAAGAACCGAGAATTTTCTCCAAAGTGGCCGATTTTTGATTTCTCTTTAAGGTAATGTTCATGTTTACCGTTTATTTCAATTTGCTTTTGTATTTGTTGATTGAATTCTTCTTGATGTTTGTCGGCCGTCTCTATTTTTCTTCATCTCTTGGGACCTTTTATTTGGTCGATTTGTTAGTTGTTATTCTTCGTTGTTTAACGGGTAATTATGAATCGAATTCGATTCGTTGTTAATATCGTTAAGTTTTTTGATATTGAAATTATAACATGTTGTCCGAAATTGTATAGTCACTGCTTGTCGGATTTGTTTGTCGATTACGCATATCGTAATCGGCTAATCGAATGTTGTTGAATACAGGTTCGCGTCGATTAGCGTCGTCGAACATTTAGTTTCGTATCTGCTCCATTTTTTCTTCTTTTCTCTCGGCTTTGAGTGTTATAAATTGTTGAATTTGTTTGTCGGCTTTTTTTGTTGTCGATCATACATGTTGTGATTCGACTTAACGAATGTCGTCGTTTCAATTCGCAAATTTGTTGTTTGAAATTCCGGGCAGTGGTTCACTGTTTTGTTTGAATTAAAATTTTTCGGTTTGTTCAGAATGTTGAGTTAATTGTTGGATTGTTTGTTTTGAACCAGTGTGTTGATTCTAAATTAGGTTGTGAATTGGATATAGTTGTTAGTCCATTTAAGTAGCCCTAAAATCAACCTTTAAAGTGCAATACACATGGAAATGAGTTGTTAAAACTTGCTGGACAGCAGTGTATTTCATTAGTTTGCACCTTTAGGATTTGATTAATTATAAATCCCACCTTTAGACAAATCAGGGTGGAATAATCAGAGAATGTGAGGATAATAATGAGTATTTTTAACTTTGTTGAGTGCTTGGTCAGTTGTTAGAATCAGGATACACATGAGAGGGAATATACAATTGAAAAAGGTTTGAAAAAGGGGAATAATAGGGGCTGGACAGATCTGAAACTGAAAAAAGGAAGGGCTGTTAGTTGGGATCTGTAGGCTATAAAACACTGTTTTGACACACACACTTGGACACACGAAAACACTAGAAGAGAGCACACAAAAACAGAGAGAGAGCTCACTGTTTTCAGACACAAAAACACACAAAAACAGAGAGAGAGCTCACTGTTTTCAGACACAAAAACACACACACATACAGTGATATACTCTTCTGATATACACACTGTTTACACACACACATACAATGACATACTCACAGATATACCCACTGGAAGCAAGCACATTCACACATTGAAATCATCTGGCAGAACAGTGACATACTTCTTGGTTTTCTGGTTCATTGTGCATTTCTACCAGTGATTTGTTTGTTACTACTCTCATATTGATTTTGGGGTTGTAGTTCACTGTTCCACCAAGTGTCTTGGGTGTTTCGTTCTATTGTCGATCTTCTGCTGTTTTGAAACTCCGAACTGTTGCTGATTTTGTTGCTATTGGATTAATTGTTGTCTGCTGCTGTTTGACTTACCATCTCCTTCTTCTCATTTTTCAATTCAGGTACACAATTTCGATTTCATTGTTGGTGTAGACTTGAAATTAAGCTGGAAATGAGAATGTCTGTTGGTTTTACGCTTTGGATCACTACCTGTCAACTTCAAATTAAATTAGATCTTCTACATGTGTGTTCATTAGCTTTGTAAAGCATATTTGTATAACTAGAATCGCTGCATGTTTCAATTTGAATCACGAGTTGTGAAATCGAGCCAACCTTTTAGTTAGAATGTAAATATTTTTTTTTATTTTTATATTATGTTTGAATCACTGTCATGAGTTTGTAGTAACTAAAAATTTTAAATAGAGTTTGAGTTAGCTTCATAATAAGTATGCTTTTACAAGTTTGTAGTAACAGTGGTTTGTAGTTAAAACTTTAGTGTTAGGACAAAAAATATTATTCCCTTTCCGAACAAGTTTGTAGTAATAGTGGTTGGCTTCAAAAAAATAAAACCTTAGAGTTAGCTTTGCAATTCGTTAGTTAGTATCAATTGTCCTAATTTTACAAGTCACGCGCAAACGAATTCTCGATCTAGTTCGGTAATAGAGTTCAAGATGTATTAAAATCAGGATGTATATACTCATGTCTCGTTAAGAGCTTTTATTTGACCCTAAGTCAACAAGTCATGGAATAAGATATCATTTTGTACATGTTTAAATTAGAAACGACAAAACCATGCATCTTTAGATGAATTAAAATTTGTTTAGTCTAGAAATCTTTTTTAATCGATATAGTTTCAAAGTAATCTGGATATTTTTTTATTATTATTTACCTATTTGTCAAAGTCCGAGTCCATATTGTAATTAGTCTTTCTTTTGGTATGGTTTCAAATTAATGGAGCGATTTAAAGTTTAATCAAAGCATATAATTTATAAGCATGTATAAAATCAGGAATTTTTAGCCATTTATAATAATTGAAGCGACCGTGCTAGAACCACGGGATCCGGGGGTGCCTAATACCTTCCCTCGGGTCAACAGAATTCCTTACTTAGAATTTCTGGTTCGCGGACTTCATTTGGAAAGTCGAAATTTCCTCGATTCGGGATTTAAATAAATCGGTGACTTGGGACACCTTAATTTATTCCAAGTGGCGACTCTGAAATAAATAAAATAATCCCGTTTCGAATATTGTCACTTAAATTGGAAAAACTCCTTGTACGTTTATCCCTCGGGGTAAGCGCGCCAAAAGGAGGTGTGACAGCTCTGGCGACTCTGCTGGGGAAACAAACCCAGAACCACTGGTTCAGGGTTTAAGAATTCGAGCTTTGAATAATTATTTTATTTGGCTTATTTATTATCCGATTTTATTACATGTTTATATTTGATATGCTAAATGTCGCTTTACCGCTTTGATATTTTGTGAACTGTATATAAATTGTGCCGATACCCATTTTTTTTTCTCTTCTGAGTCTTTTGAAATACAATACCGGGCATTTGCTGGACATAGCCCGTTTTTCTCAAGATAGTTGTGGTGCTTGGCACCCGGTGAAGGATTTTGTAGTCACACATGTTTAGGCGAAGAGTTTTGTCAATTAAGCCGGAAAGCCATGCTACCGGTGCACTGACACTCTTCGGCTCGAGTTGTCCGCTCGAGTTAAAGCCGGTCTAGACACTTTTCCAACAGGATGATGACTTAGAATAACAAGACCTTATGCCGGATCCCCGATAGGAACGTTTATTTGCATCATGTGCATATTTGACTTAGGAGGCTCAACACAGGGGTTGGGCCTGTCTAGGACAGGTGTACCCGAAACAAAAAGACCAACTTGTTGCATCTTTTTGTGTGCATTTATTTGTTTCGATCTTACATGCCGACCGGTTTGTTAAAAAGAGGAAGAAGTGGAAAACGTCAGGGTATATAGTTAAAATAATTTTATGAAAATAGTTAGTTCTTTGAAAATAAATTCTGAAAAAAAAAAAAAAAAAAAAAAAAAAAAAAAATTTCCAAACTAAATTTTCTTAATTTTTATGAAAATAGTTAGTTCTTTGAAAATAATTTCTGAAAAATGCAAAAAAATTCCAAACTAAATTTTCTTAATTTTATGAAAATAGTTAATTCTTTGAAAATAAATTCTGAAAAATTGCAAAAATTCCAAACTAAATTTTCTTAATTTTATGAAAATAGTTAATTCTTTGAAAATAAATTCTGAAAAATTGCAAAAATTTCAAATAAATTTTCTTAATTTTATGAAAATAGTTAGTTCTTTGAAAATAATTTCTGAAAAATGAGAAAAAAAAATTTCCAAATAAATTCTCTTAATTTTACGAAAATAGTTAGTTCTGAAAAATGTAAAAAAAAATTCCAAATAAATTTTCTTAATTTTACAAAAATAGTTTAGTTTCTTTGAAAATAAATTTCCAAATAAATTTTCTTAGTTCCTTTGAAAATAATTTGTTTTAGAAATGCTGTTTAAAAAAATAGTTCGTTTTCTTTTCTTAAAATGATTTAGTTCTTTTATTTTCGAACTACGCAAGTTTGATTCTCACCAAAAATGAGATACGTAGGCAACCCATATCGGGCTCAACTAATACTGATTTTTTTTAAGAAAAAAAAAAATTAATAAATAAATATATATTTAAAAAATATTAGAATTAGGATTTTTGTTCTTAGTCGAGAGTTAGGACATTTTGCAAAAATAGCCAAACGCCTCAAAAGGGGCGCCGGAGGACTAATTTCGCAAAACGGAATATAGACATCACACTGGTATCCTGTTATACACCTTCAAATCTTCTTCAAGTGCTGAAAGGCCGTATTAACAAGATTCGTTTTTTATATATATACAATAAATAAATAAATAAAAATTTTGAAAAAAAATATCTTAAGTTCATTTTTATCTTTTCTAGGATCAGCATGACTTCCTCGCAACGAATCGGCCAGAAAAGGGCGAGAGACGAAATGCCACCCATGTTCATGGTCCAGGACAAGACTCCAGATCGGCTCTGTAAATGGTGGACTAGTTTTTCGAGCTTGGGAAAGAAATCAAGTTCACAAGCACCTCAAATTTCTTCCGGACATCATGATGATAAAACCGGATAAAAATGTGATCAGAGCTTTAGTGAGTTTTTGGGACTCAACAAGCAATGTGTTCAAATTTCGGGATTGTGAAATGACACCCACTTTGGAAGAATTGGGCGGACTCACAGGGCTCGGAAGAGATTTGCACAAGATGAGACCTGCAGCTCCTAGGCAGATGAGTGTGAATAACTTCTTGAAAAAGCTATGTCTCCGGCGGGTTCCCCTCGGTTGTCCGGAGAACGGTTGGGTGCCACTAGATTATCTCTACGACAGATTTGGTGATAAGGAAGGGTTTGGGAAATTCTCAAACGTCGAATTTGTTAACCAGCTAAATTATGACGCCTGGGGAGATTTAAGAATCTATGCTTTCATGATCGCTTTTTGGGAACCATGGTTTTTCCCGAACGTGGTGGACGCATCAGAATCCGTTTAGCTGCGGTGGTCTCATATCTACAGAGTAACGAGGAACACACTGTTCTTCCGATGATACTAGGAGACATCTTCCGGGCCTTAACTCGGTGCCAAGAAGGACAAGACTATTTTGAGGGTTGCAATATTTTATTACAAATGTGGTTTATAGAGCATCTCTACCATCACCCAATTGTGATAAACTTCAAAGCAGATTGGCTGAATTATATTCGCTGTCATACAAACAGAGCCGCCCGTTGTAGCCTTCCAGAAGACTTGAGGACTTGGCAAGAACTCCTCAACTCGTTGAGAGCCGATCAACTTACCTGGAATTATTATTGGTTCCCTTCCGCCAAAATCATGCATATGTCGACATACCGCCCATTCTACATATTAATGGGTTTCAGGGGTTTCCAACCATATGCCCCGCTACGTGTCATGCGGCAGCTGGGAAGAGAACAGAAAAAGGCCCCAATTGAGGATATGCGATCATTTGTATGGGAATTTGTGACAGAAGAGACCCCGAGGGAGACTTATGCACAGAAGGTTTGGTTCGGTAGTCGACTCTCCGACATCAACGAAATGGTTGCCGATCGGGAACGGGGAGAAGTGAGTCTCGCTTATCTTGAATGGTTCCACAACCAACCAATACCAGAGCAAAGGTCAGAAAGGTCGGTGAAGTATGCCGTCGATTGGGAGAGAGAAATAGAAGCCAGAGTTAGAGAGGTTGAGCATGAAACAGCACAAAATTTCCAATCTTGCATCAACACTTTAAAAGAAGACAAAGGAATCCTGGAAGCAGCCATGGACATACAACAGGCTGACTTCGATCGGGAAAGAGCCGGTTGGGAGCAGGAAAGAGAAGCACTCCAAACTCGAATTCAAGAGATGCAATTGGCCGCAGAAAGGTCAAGGAGGAGTCGGAGTGATCAAATGCTGATAAACGATTTGGAAAGAAAAGCCTTTGAACACCAAGAAGACTTGGAGAAGGCAAAAGCGGCTTTGGTTGCAGTCCGAACAAAATGGAAGAGAGCGGCCCACCAAGAAGCACTCCGTCTACAACAAGTAGAGAAAGACTATGATGCGATCATCGTTGATTTGAGAAAAGCAAATGCCACTCTTAAAGAGCGAACTCTCAGGCAAGTCCAGGATGCTAAAGCAGATAGAGACCGTTGTCACAACTTGATGGCACGGATGGAAAGACAAATAGATAGGCTCTTGGACCATGTCTCCAGCAACTCTCAAGTATTAGGGGCAAAGAACAGGCACATAGGGCAGCTGCTCAGAGAAAAAGACATAATCAGAACCAGGATCAATGAGATCGGGCACTACATTACTATGAAGTGTTTGAACTGCGAACAAGTACCTCGGCCTGCCCTCTTTTCTTCAATCATGGAATGTGTCCACCAGGTCATGGCGGAATTGGGAAGTATACAGAAAGATCTCACCCCAAGAACTGCAGCAAGGCCAAACAACGCCCCCCGGGCGCAAAGATTCGAGGCGTTGGAACATGCTTAGGAGAGTCTTTTGTTTTAGAGTCTGTTTGTCCTTTTACAAGTTTTTCTCCATTGTTGTATTTTGCAAGTGTTTCAAGTTTTAAGTTTGTTGAAATAAAATTCATGAACACTTCATCTTATGTCTATTGTTTCCGAACTACGCCCGGTCTGATTCATGCGGGGACATGATACGTAGGCAATCCACATAAGATTCGACCATCACTAAAAAATAAATAAATAAAAATAAAAATGAAAAAAAAGGGGGGGGGGAAAGAAGTTAAGAGAAAAAGAAGATCGATACAAACCGGAATGACGCATCGCAAACGAATACATGTAGCAACATTGTCACCTGTATAAGTGCATCACACCCAACGTGAGATTACTTATCTGTTATGTTGTTTCGGACTAACCGTTTGTTTGCCAAAATCCAGGTTTTAGTAAAAGTGGTTGACTTTGCGGTAATCTGGCACCACACTCGTACTTCACAAGGTCCAAAGGAAAAGTTCGGCAGCCTGAAAGTACTCATTCCTATTTTACTAGATCAAAAAAGGGTGCCGACATGTCTTCAGAAATGCCTTTAGCAACCATTCCCGTTTCAGAGGAAAGCTCATTGACAACCATCCCGACTACTGAGTCGGCAACTTTGGAGAAGAATAGAATGTTGCGTTGCCGCATGCTCGAGATGTTGGACGATTGGAACAACGGGAAAGAGCCCCCGAGTCTGGTCCCTGGGTTCCCTGAAATTCTTCTCGGGTCAAGCGGTATTACAAATACCCCCATCAATTACCCGCCTACTCTGTTCGGGTATTCCAATGCTACAAACCTCTCTGAATCACCCTCCACATCCCATCCTCGGGTGACACCACATGATACATCTGCAAGAACGTCCGTTGAATTGCCAGTTCCAATCACAACGCACCCCACCGCACATGCTCCTTTCTTCGACTCCTCATCCTTTACATTCCCGGCACCACCGCTCACACGGGACCATACCCAGGTTGCAGCCAATACATATTCTCAGCCACCTCGATATGAGTTCCTACCGAGCCAAAATCCAAAGACCCCCGAGCAGGATGAGATGGCAAAAAGAATGAGGAGTTTGGAACAAAGCTTTAAGAACATGCAAGGTCCTGAGTGGACAGAAGAGTGTATCTTACGCCGATCTGTGCATGTTCCCGCACGTCCATTTGCCATCGGGTTTTAAGACACCAAAGTTCGAAAAGTACGACGGACATGGCGACCCCATTGCTCATTTGAAGAAATACTGCAATCAATTGAGGGGTGCCGGCGGCAGAGAAGAATTGTTGATGGCGTACTTTGGAGAAAGTTTGGTCGGAATAGCATCCGAATGGTATATGGATCAAGACATATCTCGATGGCACATCTGGGATGATCTGGCCAGAGATTTTGTAAAACAATTCCAATACAACATCGATATTGCGCCGGACGGGAATTCTCTATCGAACTTAAAAAAGAAGCCCTCAGAAAGCTTCAGAGAATATGCCATCAAGTGGCGAGAGCAAGCGTCCAGGGTGAAACCCCCATGGACGAAATTGAAATGGTCACGACTTTTCTCCAAGCTCAAGAGCCCGATTACTTTCAAAATATGATGTCGGCAATGGGAAAACCTTTTGCCGAAGCTATCAAGATCGGAGAGATGGTAGAAAATGGCTTGAAAACAGGGCGAATTTTGAGCCAAGCGGCCATTCGGGCAACTTCCCAAGCCATTCAAGGCGGGTCTGGAGGGATGCCCCGAAGCAAGAAGAAAGAAGAATCTGCTATGGCAGCGGTAGAAGACAGGAGATATCGAACCTCAAGGCAGGTATTCTCCGACAGGGTCCCCCAACATTACTATCCACATCACGGCATGGCTTATGCTCCTCCGCCTCCACCCTATGCGGTCATGAACATTCAACCTCAGGCACGGCCACAGCCACCAGCCAACAGGAATCCACCTCCATTCCAGAGAAACCAACCTCCTTACCCAAACCAGTATAATCCACGGCCAAATAACGCTCGCCACCGTGAGCAACCCAAAACGAGCTTTACACCAATTGGGGAGCCGTATTCCACTCTTTTCCCAAAACTCGGGCAAGAAAACCTATTGCAGCCTGTTCCGCAGAACAGGCAGAATCCAGACTCTCCTGCCTACCAGAGGGGGATATACTGTGCATATCATTCAGGTGTTGAAGGACACAGTACTGACAATTGTTGGACGTTAAAGAAGGCAATGCAAGAATTGATCAATCAAGGGAGGATCGTCTTCGCAGATGAAGACATCCCAAATGTGACAAACAACCCATTACCGGCCCACAACAACGGACCGGTGATTGGGATGATTTGTGACGACAAAGAATTTGACCCAGCTTTGAAAGCGATAATCGCCATTGCCAACGTAGAGAAGCGTCCTGAGGCTACCCCGAAACAAGAGAAAATGGGGAAAAAGGTTGAAGCTCTTGAGACCAAATCCGAAAAGACGATTGAATTGAAAGCATCGTCTCAGAAGGGCGGAGTCCTTTGCCTCCCACGAGGTAGAGTGGAAAAACCATTGTCCATGGGTGCCCCCAAGAAGTTCCATTTAAAGAGAGAAACATCAATGTATGTACCAAAGAGAACTTATGTGGCCCGAAAACCAGATGAACCTGTGGTTATTGCGCGCGTGCAACAAAAACCAATGACGGATCCATCCGCAGTACCCTGGAGCTACCAACGAACACTTGTTACGCGCAAAGGGAAAGAGATCGTGGGAAATTCATCTGAGAGTGTCTTAGGACAGAAGTACTTAAACACACAGGAGGTAAATAACGCCACACAAAGGCGTTTCCCGTCGAAGAAACTTGTAAGTGCTGAAGAGGCAGAGGTCTTTTTTCAAAAGATGCAAATGCCTGATTATGAGGTGATAGACCAACTGCGTAAATGCCCAGAGCAGGTGTCGATGTTGTCCCTTCTAATGAAGTCTGCTGAACATCAAAAGGTTTTGCTAAAAGCCTTGAATGAGGCATACGTGCCTATTGAGACTTCATCCGAACAACTTGAAAGAATGACAGAAAGATTCTTCGCGATCAATCAGATTTCCTTCAGTAAAGCTGATTTGCCTTTGGAGGGTGCCGCTCACAACAAAGCTTTGCATTTGACTGTCAAAAGCGAAGGCTACTATATGAAGAGGGTCATGGTTGATGGGGGTTCGGGGGTAGACATATGCCCGCTTTCCACTTTAGGCCGCATAGGAATCGGAGTTGAAAGGATTCGGCCTAACAATATATGTGTACGAGCTTTTGACGGTGTGAAAAGAGATACTGTCGGAGAGATTGATGTAATTATGACCATCGGCCCGGTGGACTTCGAAGTGACATTCCAAGTTTTGGATATGGACACTTCTTACAATTTTCTTCTAGGGAGACCATGGATTCATGCGGCGGGAGCTGTGCCCTCTACCCTCCATCAGATGTTGAAATTTGAGCACGAGGGACAAGAGATCGTGGTCCACGGGGAAGATGAGCAATCAATTTACCGAGATCCATCCATACCTTGCTTGGAAGCGGAAGCGGGAAGCGAAAACATTGTCTATCAAGCTTTCGAGATTGTGTTGGCGGATCAACACGAAGAAGGGAACCCTCTCCCCCAACCTTTTTTGTCTAATGCCTCCATCATGGTGGCAAAAGAAATGATTAAACATGGCTTCCGACCGGGAAAAGGTTTGGGAAAGTCCCTACAAGGAGTGCCGAAGCTGATAACTTTACCTGTAGCTGAAAAGTTTTTCGGAGTGGGTTTTCGCCCAACCCCTGAAGATGAAAGATGGGCCAAAAAGAGAAAGGAGAAAGGATGGGTTCTGCCGCAACCGTTGCCGCATCTGTACCAAACTTTTGTCCGACCAAGGTACGGTGAAGAAGAAGAAGACGAGGTCTTTACAGCGGAGGAAATTGAAGACATATGTGGGGCCATGAGGCAAATGCTCTATGATGTTAATATGGTCCAATCGGGAGAAGGAACAAGCACCGCTGAGGTGCTGTATGTGGGCCCTGAAGCTAAATTGCAAAATTGGAAAGCCACACCCTTCCCAATCAGGCAGGAGTTCTGGTAGATTTGTCCTGTCGTTTTTCCTTCATCACAAGTTACTTCGGGATGTAGCTTGGATGTTTTTCTTTGTTTTCTTGTATTTTTTTGTTTCCCCAATGTAATTTTGTTTGTTTTCAGAAAATTCCAAGAAAATAAAATAAATATTTCCTTACTTTTGCACTCTTTCTAATTTTGTTATTTATTCTTCCTTTTCAGTCCTAATAATGCGGCTTTAAATAACATGACATGCTTGCGGAACTCATGCTCAAATCCGAACACGCCACCTAATCCGGAAATAATGAACCAAGAACCGGAATACGATGAAGACGAGGCTTTTAGGGAAATAAATCGAGAATTGGAACATTTCGAGAATAAACCTAAGCCAAACTTGAATGACACCGAACCGGTTAATTTGGGAAGTGATGAAGAAGTCCGAGAGACCAAGATAAGCATCCACACAGATGAGAAAACACGAGATGCAATAATCCAACTCTTGTTTGAATTTAAAGACGTGTTTGCTTGGTCTTACGATGACATGCCAGGATTAGGAGCTGATCTAGTGGTGCACAAATTACCGATCTACCCTGACTGTCGCCCAGTGCAACAGAAGCAAAGAAAGTTCAAGACTGACATCAGTGATAAAATCAAAGAAGAAATCACTAAGCAGTTGAAAACGGGGTAATCCGAGTGGTACAATACACCACGTGGTTGGCTAATGTTGTGCCCGTGCCAAAGAAGGACGGAAAAACTCGAGTATGTGTTGACTACCGAGATTTGAATAAAGCGAGTCCTAAAGATAACTTTCCTTTACCAAACATCCACATCCTTGTTGATAACTGTGCCAAACATGAGATACAGTCGTTTGTGGATTGTTATGCGGGATATCATCAAGTGTTGATGGATGAAGAGGACGCCGAGAAGACTGCTTTTACCACACCTTGGGGGACTTACTGTTACCGAGTCATGCCATTCGGCTTGAAAAACGCAGGAGCAACATACATGAGAGCTATGACTGCCATTTTCCACGACATGATGCATCAGGAAATAGAGGTGTACGTGGACGATGTGATCATCAAATCCAGAACTCAAGGCGATCATGTGCGAGACTTGAGGAAATTCTTTGAGAGGTTGCGGAAGTACGATTTGAAACTGAATCCGGCCAAATGCGCTTTTGGAGTCCCGTCGGGTAAACTTTTGGGTTTCATAGTCAGTAGAAGAGGTATTGAATTAGATCCCACAAAGATAAAATCCATCCGGGATTTACCTCCTCCCAGAACAAAGAAAGATGTAATGAGTCTTCTAGGCCGACTGAACTACATCAGTAGGTTCATCGCTCGGTTGACTTCCACATGTGAACCCATATTCAAGTTGTTGAAGAAAGACGCTGCAATCAAATGGACAACTGAATGCCAAGAAGCTTTTGACAAGATCAAAGAATATTTGTCAAACCCTCCAGTCTTAGTCCCGCCAGAGCCAGGGAGACCTCTTTTCTTGTATTTAACAGTCTTGGAAAACTCTTTTGGTTGTGTTCTCGGACAACGTGATGCGGCAGAGAAGAAAGAGCATGCGATTTACTACCTGAGCAAGAAATTCACTAATTATGAGGTCAAGTACACTTTGCTGGAAAGAACGTGTTGTGCTTTAACTTGGGTCGCTCCGAAATTGAGACACTACCTCCAAGCCCATACGACTCACCTCATTACTCGGTTGGATCCTTTGAAGTATATATTCCAGAAACCGATGCCCAACCGGAAGATTGGCAAAGTGGCAAATCCTGCTCACTGAGTTTGACATAGTCTATGTCACTCGCACGGCAATGAAGGCCCAAGCATTGGCGGACCATTTGGCCGAGAACCCGATCGACGAAGAGTATCAACCATTGAATACCTACTTTCCTGATGAAGAGGTAAATACGACAGAAGTTGTTTCGGACGACAGTCATGCTTGGAAAATGTTTTTCGATGGGGCGGTAAACGCTAAAGGTGTAGGGATCGGGGCAATCTTGATCTCTCCTGCTGGTCAGCATTATCCGGCCACGGCTAGGCTCCGTTTCTTCTGCACGAACAATACGGCTGAGTATGAAGCTTGTATCATGGGTATGAACATGGCAATTGATCAAGGTGTCGAAGATTTGTTGATCATGGGAGATTCAGATCTAATTATCAAACAATCTCAAGGTGAATGGGAAACTCGGGACGTTAAACTCCTCCCTTACCGACAGCACGTGAACATTCTTGGCAAGCGATTTGCATCGATAGAGTTCAGGTATATCCCACGATGTCACAATGAACTAGCCGATGCACTTGCCACTTTAGCTTCAATGCTACCTTATCCGGGCAACGCCCATGTCAATCCCTTGGAAATTCAAATCAGGGAAAGCCACGGTTATTGCAATGAAATCGAAGAAGGACCAAGCGTCAAGCCATGGTATTACGATATCAGGAGATTTTTGAAAACACAAGAATACCCCGAACATGCTACTGGAGATCAAAAGAGGACCATTAGGCGACATGCAGGTGGTTTCTTTTTGAGCGGCGAGGTCATGTACAAAAGAACCCCGGATCTTAACCTTTTAAGGTGTGTTGATGCCGAAGAAGCAGGAAGAATCATGCACGAAGTACATGCAGGAGTATGCGGGCCTCATATGAATGGTTATGTCTTAGCCAAGAAAATCCTTCGAGCAGGTTATTATTGGATGACCATGGAGAAAGATTGTTTCGGTTTTGTCCGAAAATGCCATCAATGTCAGGTACATGGAGATCTGATTCATGCACCTCCAACTGAGTTGCATCCTATGTCAGCGCCGTGGCCATTTGTCGCTTGGGGAATGGATGTCATCGGCCCGATTGAGCCAAAAGCTTCGAATGGACACCGATTCATATTGGTGGCTATCGACTACTTCACAAAATGGGTCGAAGCCGTCACTCTCAAATCAGTCACCAAGAAAGCGGTGGTGGATTTTGTACACTCAAATCTTATCTGTCGTTTTGGTATACCCGCAACTATCATCACGGACAATGCTGCGAATTTGAACAGTCATTTGATGGAAGAAATATGCGAGCAATTCAAAATAACGCATAGGAACTCCACCCCTTATCGGCCCAAAGCCAATGGTGCCGTGGAAGCAGCAAACAAAAACATTAAGAAGATTTTGAGAAAGACAATCCAAAGTTCTAGACAATGGCATGAACAATTACCATTTGCTTTACTGGGATACCGTACTACAGTACGCACGTCGGTGGGAGCAACTCCATACCTGCTAGTCTATGGAACTGAGGCTGTGATACCGGCAGAGGTAGAAATTCCTTCGCTTCGTACAATTGTTGAAGCAGAGATTGAAGATAGCGAGTGGGTTAAGACTCGTTTGGAGCAATTAACTTTGATCGATGAAAAGCGAATGGCTGCGGTCTGTCATGGACAACTGTACCAACAGAGAATGGCTCGTGCTTACAACAAGAAAGTACGACCGAGAAATTTCGAAGTAGGTCAGTTGGTTTTAAGACGCATTCTTCCACATCATGAGGAAGCGAAAGGAAAATTCGCTCCTAATTGGAAAGGACCATACATCATTAGGAAGATACTGCCAAGAGGAGCATTATACTTGGGAGACATGGAAGGAAAAGATCCTGAAACGGCTGTGAATGCAGATGCTGTGAAAAGGTATTATGTCTGAACTTGCTTCGATGAGGTCCTCACAAGTCGAAATGATTGAAGGCTTTTATTCCCGCTACCCAAACACTACCAACCATTTTGTAAACCCTTTGAGCCGGTTACTTTTAAAAAAAAAAAAAAAAAAAAAAAAAAAAAAAAAAAAAAAAAAAAAAAAAAAAAAAAACAAAACAAAACAAAAACAAAGTTCTGAACTACGTTCTGACTTGATTCCGAAAGGATACGTAGGCAACCTCTCCCTGAGGTTCAGTCACACCAAATCAAAAATCTCGGTTTCCCCAAAAATGAAGCTGGGGCAGATGATATTTTTGATTCGGTTTAAGATCCGTCAAGATGATTCCAAAGTTGTAATTTTGTTTACAATTCTTGTTACCCGAACCGAGTACAATTCCTTCAAGATCGATTGGAAGTTGTGAAAACATCATTGTTACGATCCGGGGTTCCTGGAATGAAAAGAAATAAAATGAGAGAGTCTTATTGATGAAAACCTTCGGGCACCATAAGACGATGGAAGTAGATAAATAAAATGAGAGAGTCTTATTGGTGAAAACCTTCGGGCACCATAAGACGATGGAAGTAGAGAAATACAAAATGAGAGAGCATGTTGGTAAAAACTCGCAAAGAGTGCTATCTGGCGATGGTAAGAAGAGAAATGAGAGAGGTCGATTGGCGAAAACCCGCAAAAGGCGCTATCAACCGAAAAGTTTGTTTCACCACGAGAGGTCCTGGCACGGCTCCTTAGCTCGGAAATATAGACCCGTTTTGGTTCATAAGAAAATGGGAGTTTTGTGACGATCAAGCATCTAGTCCGAGGAGCATGTCATGTTGGTTAAAGTCAGCGTATACCTCAGATAAGTCCTTCTTTTCTCCCTCGAAAGGGACTCCTCTATCTTTGATACGTTTTTCCATTCTTTGATTCATTCTTCTTCTTTGAATCCCTTTCGGTTTAATTTTAATTCTGAAAATATTACAAAGGAAGGTGACGGGACCAGTTTTACAGGACTCCGCCTGGTAAAGAAGAAAAGAAAAACAGCCTCAGTGGTGTATTGTTACAATCCACGATTGGATCGTAATGATCGATTGTTTCCAAAGGAAAAGAGTTTTAGAAAGGAAACGGAAATCAAAGGCTAAGGTCTTAGAAGAGACGGAATAAGGCAGAAGGATGGAACCTACACGGAAAATCCCCATGGAATTCCGGAAATGAACCCAGTCAATTCGAAAGGAAGTCATCCCAAAGACAATTGGTAGCAAACTTCTCAATGGAAATGGGGAAACGATCAAGCAATGAAGATAACCAAGGCCGCAAAGCCAACCACTTTTTCAACTGATAAAATGTTCTTTGTTGAAAGCAGGTCTGTTTAAATGTGCAAGAAGAAGGTACCACTCGAAGAAGTGAAATACGCAAGCTTTGAAATGGCTTTGGAACAAGGAAAACACATAAAAAAGTAAGTTTCTTTTTAGAGATTTATCTTATGCATTTGTTGATGGTTAAAAAGAACGCCTAAAAGAAGGCCAAAAAAGAGAATAAAAGAAAAGGAAAACTCTGAAAAAGAGAATCAAATCATATGAGTCCAATATCTGTTTGGACACCGGTCAGAAAAACCGAGGGTCTTTCCGGCCAGAAAGCCGTTGAAACTTTTATCCCGGTCAGAAAACCGAGGATCTCCCAGTCAGAAAACTGTGGAGCCATTTCCTTTAACCCGACCAAAAAACCGAGGATCTGACGGCCAAAAAACCGTTAGATATTGTTTGAATTCCGGCCAGAAAGCCGTGAAACTTTTATCCCGATCGGAAAACGAGAATCTCCCCGAGTCAGAAAACTGACGAGAACCATTTACTTTTACCGGCCAAAAACCGAGGATCCGACGGCCAAAAACCGTTAGATATTGTTTGAATTCGGCCAGAAAGCGTGAAACTTTTATCCGGTCGTGATGGCGCCGATCTCCCAGTGAGAAACTGCGGAGCCATTTACTTTTACCCGGCCAAAAAGCCGAGGATCGGACCGACCAAAAACCGTTAGATATTGTTTGAATTCGGCCGAAAGCCGTGAAACTTTATCCGGTCAGAAAACGAGGATCTCCCCAGTCGGAAAACTGCGAGCCATTTACTTTTACCTGACCAAAAACCGAGGATCCCGACGGCCAAAAACCGTTAGATATTGTTTGAATTCGGCCAGAGCCGTGAAACTTTTATCCGGTCGAAAACGAGGATCTCCCGGTCAGAAAGCTGCGGAGCCATTACTTTTACCCCGACCAAAAACCGAGGATCTGACGGCCAAAAAACCGTTAGATGTTGTTTGAATTCGGCCGAAAGCGTGAAACTTTTCTCACGGTCGAGAACCGAGGATCTCCCGATCGAGAAACCGTGGAGCCATTTACTTTTACCCGGCCAAAAACCGAGGATCTTCCGGTCAAAAAGCTGCAGAGCCATTTATTTTACCCCCGGCCAAAAACCGAAGATCGACGGCCAAAAACCGTTAGATATTGTTTGAATTCGGCCGAAAGCCGTGAAACTTTCATCCGGTCGGAAAACCGAGGATCTCCCGGTCGAAAACACGGAGCCATTTATTTTTACCCGGCCAAAAAGCGAGGATCGACGGCCAAAATCGTTAGATATTGTTTGAATTCGACGGAAGCCGTGAAACTCTTCTACAAAATCCGGCCGAAAGCCGTTTGAACCTTTGTGAAATCATGACTTTCTTACCCAATACCAAAGAGTCTTTTAATCACTTTCTGTGTCACAACTAACTCACGAAATTTTCCTAGCAAAACTGGGGGAGAAAAATTTCGTTCGTTTGTTTGTTTTGTTGTCTAAATAGGTTTGACCTCGGGATGTAAGGATCGAGATAACCTACAAATGGAACATCAATCCAGAGTGAAGAAAAGAAGAAAAGAACCAAAAGAAAAGAGTTCAAATGTTGGAGTAAACAAAGGCACGATTGCTCAGAAGATGATTGAAGTAACAAGCTCCGTCGACTCCGTTTCACTCAATGTTACAGAAATAAACGAGCACGTACAGCTTGTGGAGCATCAAGATTCAGATCGAGGTCTACAGCAAATCAGCTAAGATTCAAGATCAAGTTTTCAAGAGAATCATAGATAGGAATCTTGTAACTCATAGTTTGATAGCATAGCTAGTTCAGCTTTAATTTCTTTCGGTGTAATAAGGAGCAACGATAGCGACAGTAACAGCAAAGTGTCAGTCCACGGTAGTCCCGGCTACCAAAACTTCCCGAACTACATTGACATGATTCCTGTTTAGCCCAGGATATGTAGGAGGCCTCCGAAGCAAAGGCTCGGTCAAAACTCTTTCAAAATGCTTCCCACGGAGTATCCAAACGGGCAAAAATCGCTCGTATTTGCTCATTTATCTTTGCACGAAAAACTCTTCATGGTTTTCGCGCAAAGAGGGGCAGCTGTGAGCACGTGATTTTTGCCTAACATGAATTACTCCCACAAAATCAAAACAAAAATTGTCTATTTTTATGGTGTGTATTTTGTGAATTTTTTGTGTTATTTTTGGTATTTGTTTGCATTTGTATATATGTGATTATATGTGCTTAAATTAAAAAATTATAATACAAAAATACGTCATGCTTACATTTTCTTATCTAGTTTGAAATTAGGAGTAATTAATTTTATCTTACGAAAACGAAAATCAAAAAAAAAAAAAAAGAAATAATTCATCTTTTACATCTTTTAGCAATTAAATGCCTAATTGTGTGACTTATATTTAATTGATGTTTTAATTGATCGTGTTAATTGTTAATATAACTTAATTAGTATTTCTTATAATTTAATTGATTTTGTAGTGTAATTAGAATTTTTGTTTTAATAAATTGAGAATTAAAATTAAAAGAGAAGAGAAAAGGAAATAATTGAGAGAAGAAATCAAATTTGGGCCAACAATTCAATTTAATTCGAGGCCCAATAGCACCCAAACTCCCCAGCCCATCCGGGTAGCCCATTTTTAAAGCCACCCTTTTGATCTTAGCCGTTGATCATTGTGATCTAACGGTTGAGATTAAAGGGGTAATTTTAAACCCCAAAACCCTTAACCTTCAACCAAACAGCCCCTTTTCTTTAACTCTTCTTCACTTGCGATTCCCGGCCGCCTCTTGCCACCGTGAACCGCCGGCCGGAAATCGCCTCCGCCGGCGGTTGTGGTCCAAACACCACCATTTTTACACCATAGCTTCCCTTTCTCCCCCTCAACACGAATCCGGCAACCATTAGTCTCGAATCGTTCCCAAACGTTTCGAATATTAGATCGAAAATTGCCGGAAAATCGAAAATCACCCCGAATCACTCCAACTTCACACCATAGCATCCCCTAGCCTAGCTCACACCCAAACGACCTTTGGTTTCATTCAAATCCAGCCCGAAACCATGAAGCCCCAAATCGAGACTTCAAGAACCCTAAAATCCAAATTTGGGCCGCCGGGTTCGATTTGAAGAAATTGGGATTAGAATAGATTTTAATTGAGATGTTTTCAAGTTGAAAACATTTCAATTAAAATCCATTTGATTCCCAAAGTCCAAATTTAAGTCAAGAACCGAGAATTTTCTCCAAAGTGGCCGATTTTTGATTTCTCTTTAAGGTAATGTTCATGTTTACCGTTTATTTCAATTTGCTTTTGTATTTGTTGATTGAATTCTTCTTGATGTTTGTCGGTCGTCTCTATTTTTCTTCATCTCTTGGGACCTTTTATTTGGTCGATTTGTTAGTTGTTATTCTTCGTTGTTTAACGGGTAATTGTGAATCGAATTCGATTCGTTGTTAATATCGTTAAGTTTTTTGATATTGAAATTATAACATGCTGTCCGAAATTGTATAGTCACTGCTTGTCGGATTTGTTTGTCGATTACGCATATCGTAATTGTGTAATCGAATGTTGTCAAATACGTGTTCGCGTCGATTAGCGTCGTCGATTAGTTAGCTTCATTTTTTCTTTTCTCTTCTTTGGCCGAGAACACTGTTTAGTGAATTGTCAATTCTAAAGTTTTGTTTTGTCTATTTGATTACCAATGTTGTTGAATACGGGTTCGCGTCGATTAGCGTCGTCGAACAATTGGTTTGATATTTGCTTCATCTTTCTTCTCTTCTCTCGGCTTTGAGTGTTACAAATTTGTGAATTTGTTTGTCGGCTTTTTTGTTGTCGATCATACATGTTGTGATTCGACTTAACGAATGTCGTCGTTTCAATTCGCAAATTTGTTGTTTGAAATTCCGGGCAGTGGTTCACTGTTTTGCTTGAATTAAAATTTTTCGGTTTGTTCAGAATGTTGAGTTAATTGTTGGATTGTTTGTTTTGAACCAGTGTTGATTCTAAATTAGGTTGTGAATTGGATATAGCTGTTAGTCCATTTAAGTAGCCCTAAAATCAACCTTTAAAGTGCAATACACATGGAAATGAGTTGTTAAAACTTGCTGGACAGCAGTGTATTTCATTAGTTTGCACCTTTAGGATTTGATTAATTATAAATCCCACCTTTAGACAAATCAGGGTGGAATAATCAGAGAATGTGAGGATAATAATGAGTATTTTCAGCTTTGTTGAGTGCTTGGCCAGTTGTTAGAATCAGGATACACATGAGAGGGAATATACAATTGAAAAAGGTTTGAAAAAGGGGAATAATAGGGGCTGGACAGATCTGAAACTGAAAAAAGGAAGGGCTGTTAGTTGGGATCTGTAGGCTATAAAACACTGTTTTGACACACACACTTGGACACACGAAAACACTAGAAGAGAGCACACAAAAACAGAGAGAGAGCTCACTGTTTTCAGACACAAAAACACACAAAAACAGAGAGAGAGCTCATTGTTTTCAGACACAAAAACACACAAAAACAGAGAGAGAGCTCACTGTTTTCAGACACAAAAACACACACACATACAGTGATATACTCTTCTGATATACACACTGTTTACACACACACATACAGTGACATACTCACAGATATACCCACTGGAAGCAAGCACATTCACACATTGAAATCATCTGGCAGAACAGTGACATACTTCTTGGTTTTCTGGTTCATTGTGCATTTCTACCAGTGATTTGTTTGTTACTACTCTCATATTGATTTTGGGGTTGTAGTTCACTGTTCCACCAAGTGTCTTGGGTGTTTCGTTCTATTGTCGATCTTCTGCTGTTTTGAAACTCCGAACTGTTGCTGATTTTGTTGCTATTGGATTAATTGCTGTCTGCTGCTGTTTGACTTACCATCTCCTTCTTCTCATTTTTCAATTCAGGTACACAATTTCGATTTCATTGTTGGTGTAGACTTGAAATTAAGCTGGAAATGAGAATGTCTGTTGGTTTTACGCTTTGGATCACTACCTGTCAACTTCAAATTAAATTAGATCTTCTACATGTGTGTTCATTAGCTTTGTAAAGCATATTTGTATAACTAGAATCGCTGCATGTTTCAATTTGAATCACGAGTTGTGAAATCGAGCCAACCTCTTAGTTAGAATGTAAATATTTTTTTTAATTTTGATATTATGTTTGAATCACTGTCATGAGTTTGTAGTAACTAAAAATTTTAAATAGAGTTTGAGTTAGCTTCATAATAAGTATGCTTTTACAAGTTTGTAGTAACAGTGGTTTGTAGTTAAAACTTTAGTGTTAGGACAAAAAATATTATTCCCTTTCCGAACAAGTTTGTAGTAATAGTGGTTGGCTTCAAAAAAATAAAACCTTAGAGTTAGCTTTGCAATTCGTTAGTTAGTATCAATTGTCCTAATTTTACAAGTCACGCGCAAACGAATTCTCGATCTAGTTCGGTAATAGAGTTCAAGATGTATTAAAATCAGGATGTATATACTCATGTCTCGTTAAGAGCTTTTATTTGACCCTAAGTCAACAAGTCATGGAATAAGATATCATTTTGTACATGTTTAAATTAGAAACGACAAAACCATGCATCTTTAGATAAATTGAAATTTGTTTAGTCTAGAAATCTTTTTTAATCGATATAGTTTCAAAGTAATCTGGATATTTTTTTATTATTATTTACCTATTTGTCAAAGTCCGAGTCCATATTGTAATTAGTCTTTCTTTTGGTATGGTTTCAAATTAATGGAGCGATTTAAAGTTTAATCAGAGCATATAATTTATAAGCATGTATAAAATCAGGAATTTTTAGCCATTTATAATAATTGAAGCGACCGTGCTAGAACCACGGGATCCGGGGGTGCCTAACACCTTCCCTCGGGTCAACAGAATTCCTTACTTAGAATTTCTGGTTCGCGGACTTCATTTGGAAAGTCGAAATTTCCTCGATTCGGGATTTAAATAAATCGGTGACTTGGGACACCTTAATTTATTCCAAGTGGCGACTCTGAAATAAATAAAATAATCCCGTTTCGAATATTGTCACTTAAATTGGAAAAACTCCCTTGCGCTCCTACCCCCGGATAGCGGGCGCGCCAAAAGGAGGTGTGACAAGTACGTGATCATTAATTTCAAAGTACGGAGATGGGATGGCTTGATGCGATGCCTCAGTACAGGCTCTGTATAGGCCGGCCCTGTCATAATCAGCCGTGTACGTTGAGACCTCCCCCCCCCCACAGTTCATAGCTTGTTGTACTTGTCAGAATACGTTATTCTTCGGACTGATATATATATCGAGCCTCGAGGATGAGTCCCGACCTTGACTTCGAGCTTCGAGGGGTATGACCGCGAGATGGTTCTACGACAGGGGGAATCAGTTCCCCCAGATTCTCTGTATATACTTAAATTGATAAAAATCATTCCAATAACGAGTTTAGGGACCAAAGACCTTAACCCAATGAACACCTCTGAAAATACCTCTTGAAAAGTGCTTCCCAAGCTTCTTCCCGTTTGAAAAAGATAAAAAATGGATAAATTTCGCGAAGGCAAGAATTTATATGTTCTGTCCAGCGATTTCCTCATCTGCAGCCTTAAAACCGCTTCTGTAGTCCCGTATTTACGGAACATTGGTCTCATTTATAACTTTTCATTTAGGGAGGACTTTTCGCACCTGCAACTACATCACCGCAGATGCGGTGCCGCTTCTATGGTCGACTCCCTTTTGCCTCAAACCACTTCTGCGGCGCTGCACCTGCGAGACCCAAACCGCAAGTGCGGTTATGATAGAACCAGCAACTGAAGCTGCAACTATAACTCCAAAAATCCTTCCGTCAACCATCCAAAATCATCTCGAGGCCCCCGAGACCTCAACCAAACTTACCAACATATCCTATAACCTCATTCAAATTTGTTCCAACCTTCAAAATGCTCAAAACAACATTAAAACACAAAATTCACATCGAATTCAAGCCTGAGAATTCCAAAATCTTCTAAATTGCACTTTTGATAAAAAAACCAACCAAACCACATCCGAAAAACCTAAAGTTTTGCACACACGTCCAAAATGACACAACAGAACTAATGTAACTCTTGGAATTCCATTCCGACCCTCGGATCAAAATCTCACTATCGAATTGAAAACTCTAAAAATTTAACTTTCAGCATTTCAAGCCTAAATTAGCTACGAACCTCCAACACAAAATCCGACCACGCCCCTAAGACTGACTACGGTCAAATTTCCAACTCTTAAGCTCTCATTTAGGGACTAAGTGTCCCAAAACTTCAAAACTCAAAATTGAATGTCTTGGCAAATTAAAATAGGAGAAATAAACTATGCGAAATGAGTTAATAGCGTATCGGGGCATTAATCCTTAAGACGATCAACCGGGCCATCACATTTATTAGTCATAGTAGCGTTTAAGCACTAACACATTACAATTCCTTGGGAGTTGTTCGCCTTCTCTCGTGCTGAGTTTATAGGATCATTTGACAGCTACCCCGAGGATGCGGTCCTTCCCATTTCTGGCCTAGCTTCCCTTCATTAGGATTTTGAGTATTCAAGGTGACCTTCCTTAGGACTAAGTCCTCGATTTCGATATGTTAGAGATTTATTCTCCCGATGTAGTATCTTTTGATCCTTTATTTCTGTGCAGCTATTCGGACCAGCTAGGCTCTCACTTTTTATCTGATAATTCGAAAGAAGTAGTCATGGCCTCGTTATTTGAGCTCTCGATGGTGTGTCAGACTCTGGCAGTAGGTTCTCCGACCTCGTCTAGTATCAAAGTCTCAGTGCCATATACTAGGGAGAATGATGTTCCTCCGTGCTTGACTTTGGGGTTGTTCGATATGCCCAGAGTACTTCGGGTAATATTTCTCTCCATCTCCCTTTTATGCCTTCCAGTTTCTACTTTAAGTTTTGAATGACGGTTTTGTTTGTGGACTCGGCTTGGCCGTTTTCACACGGATGGTAGGTCGTTTACAGGATCCTTTTAATCTTGTGATCCTCGAGGAACTGAGTCACTTTGCTTCTGATAAATTGCTCTCTATTGTCACACGTTATCTCAAAAGGGATTCTGAATCGGCATATGATATGGTCCTATATGAAATTAATGACTTATTTTTACCTTATTTTTTTGATGGCCTATGCTTCAACCCATTTGGAAAAGTAGTCAATCATAAATAAAATAAATCTAGCTTTACCTGGCGACGTTGGTAGAGGTCTGACAATGTCCATCTCCTATTTCATGAACGACGGTGATAGAACTGAATGTATTTGTTCACCAGTTTGGTGGATCATTGGAGTGAATCTTTAGCATTTGTCGCATTTGCAGACGAACTCTTCAGTGTCATTCTCTATGATGTCCCAATAGTAGCATGTCCTGATTATTTTTCAAATTAAGGAATTGGCACCGGAATGATTTCCGCAGGTACCCTCGTAGATCTCTCGAAGCACATAATCGATGCATACTGCTAGAGGGCTATCAAAGGTTCTTCTATAAAGAGTTTTTCTTTCATCGAGCGAGAATCGGGTTGCTTTGGTACGCAGGGCCCTTGATTCTTTTGGATCTGCCAGTAGCTTCCCACTCTCTAAATAGTCGATATATTTATTTCTCTAGCCCTATGTTAGTCTAGTGGAGTTGATCTCGGCATGGCCTTCCTCGATCACTGACTTGGATAATTGAACAACAGATCTAGGGAGTACGTCATCTTCTTCGACGGACGATCCTAGGATTGCGAGTGCATCGGCTTCACTATTCTCCTCTCGGTGTATGTGGACCAGGGTCCATTCTTTGAAGAGGTGCAATGTGATTTGAATTTTATCTAAGTATTTTTGCATCTTGCCTTCCTGAACTTCGTAGCTCCCATTTACCTGATTTACACCTAGGAGGGAATCACATTTCACTTTGGTGACCTCAGCTGTGAGGCCTTTGGCCAATTCCAAACCTACAATCACAACCTCATACTCGGCTTCATTGTTAGTAAACCTCATGGTTTTTATAGATTGTCTAATCACGCTGCCCATAGTTGTCTTTAGGACTATGCCGAGCTCGGGCCCTCTTAAGTTCGAGGTATCGTTGTTGAATAGGGTCCATATCCCGAAGGATGTGCCTGTTTTTAGCAAACATTCTTTCTCGACTTCGGGTACGAGAGAGTGAGTGAAGTCGACTACAAAATCTACCAAAATTTGAGAATTTATAGTCGTCCGAGGCTGATATTTGATATCATATCCCCCGAGTTTGATGGCCTATTTGGCCAACTGTCCCGATAATTCGGGTTTATCCAATTTGCTTCAAAGGGGATATGTTGTTAAAACGCAAATATTATGGCATTGAAAGTAAGGTTTTTCGAGATGCGTTTATTAATGCAAGAGCTAGTTTTTCCAGATGCAGATACCTGGTTTCGGCATCACCCATGGTTCGACTTAAGTAATAAACATGGAATTGTGTACCTTGTTCTTCTTGGACCAGCATTCCACTTATCGCAATCTCGGATACGGCCAGGTACAAATATAATGTCTCATTCTCTTTTAGGTGTGGAGAAAAAATAGACTTATCAGGTATAGCTTCAATTCTTCCAAGGCGCGTTGGCACTTCGGTGTCCATTCGAAGCTATTGTTTTTTAGAAAAGAGAAGAAACGATGACTTCTGTCATCTTGATATAAAACGGTCCATGGTTACTATCCGCCCGGTCAAGAATTGTACGGCCTTTACGTTATTTACCATTGTGATTTCTTCGACAGCTTTGATTTTATCAGGGTTGGTCTCGATTCTTCAGTTCGATACCAAGAAATCTAGAATTTGCCCAATCCTACTTCAAAGGCGCACTTCTCGAGATTGAGTTTCATATTGTAACTTCTCAGGATGTCAAATGTTTCCTAAAAATAAGTTATATGGTCCTCTACACACAGAGACTTAACTAGCATATCGTCAATATAAACTTCCATGGACTTGCCTATTTGATGTTCGAACATCTTATTAACTAGGCGTCGATATGTGGCCCTACATTATTCAGCCCGAAGGGCATTACATTGTAACAATACGTTCCATTTTTTGTGATAAAAGAAGTCTTTTCTCTTTCCTCGGGGTTCATCTGAATTTGATTATACCCCGAATAAGCATCAAGGAAAGTAAGGGTTTCGTGACCGATCGTGGCATCGATCAACCAGTCGATATTGGGCAGGGAGAATGATTTTTTTGGGTGTTCCCTATTTAGATCTTTATAATCTATGCTCATTCTTAGTTTATTTCCTTTTTTGGTAACTACCACCACATTCGCCATCCATTTGGGATATTTTACTTACCTAATATACCATATTTTGTGGAGCTTTGTTACCTCATCTTTGATGAATTCATGCTTTATCTCAGATTGGGGTCTCTGTTTTTGCTTTACCGATTTGTATCTTGGGTAGATGCTTAGTTGATGGGTGGCTATCTCTGGTGGGATCCCTGTCATGTTTAAATGAGACCATGCAAAGCAATCGATGTTGTTAATAAGGAATTGGATGAGTTTTTTCTTGAGTTCGAGGGTCAATCCCGTCCCCAAGTATACCTTCTGATCTAGGAGATGCTCGACCTTTACGGCTTGCTCCAGTTCTTCAATAGTTGACTTTGTTGCATACGATTCTTCGGGGGCAATGAAAGTTCTAGGAGTGGGGAAGTCTTCTTCATCATCCTCGGGGTTTGGTCAGTTTTCCAACTCTTCCGAGGTGGAGTGCACAGAATTCGGTACTTCTTGATGGACCGCGGACATTTCCTTCACCGTGCGTTTCTCTCCATACACCATCTTTATTCCGACCTTTGCCAAAAACTTCATCCTCTCATGCAAGATTGATGGTACCGCCTTCATATTATGTATACATGGTCTACCGAGCAATGCATTGTACCTTGTATCACCTTTAATAATATAGAACCTCGTATCTTGAACTACATCGGATATATTAACAGGGAGGGTAATCTCTCCTTCCGTTGCCTCGCCGACTATATAGAAGCCGCAAAGGATTTGGGATGTAGGTATGACATGATTGAGCAGTCCGAGCTGTTCTACCAGCGTCGATCTAATTATGTTGGTTGAGCTACTTGGATCCACGAGTACATGTTTAATTTGAATGTTATTTAAGAGAAACAAGATTACTAGTGGATCGTTGAGTGGATGAGACAAAGTCTCAAAATCTTCTTCGTTAAATACGAGGATGTCCTTAGATACCCGGCCCCAGACCTGCTCTTGCGGTTTCGCAGAAACCTTTATGAATTTCATCCCGGACCCCTAGGGAACGTTGGTCCCACCGATAATCATATGAACTATGTGCCAAGGTTTTCCCACTTCGTTTCCCTTGTTCGCTCCTCTTTCTTCCCCGGAGATGCTCTTTCGAACGTCCGATTACTTTCTCGGTGTATACTTCTGTCGACGTAAGAACTTGCGCCAATGCGTTGAAAGTTACGTGAGACCACGTCCATGGAAATTGGTTCTGGTACATTCTCATGATTTCGTGGTGGTACACCAACACCTGGGACATCCACACTATTCTCTCCATAGTCTTCAAGGTTGTTGTCTTCACGTACACTTACTGAGTTAGACATTTTCACCTAAAATCAAAGATCTTGGACAAGAAAAGGTGTGAAAGGTAACTTGCATTATGTAGTAAAACCAGTAAGAAACTAATTACTATTATTTTTAGCTACACGGTAGGCGCCAAACTATTTACCTTGAAAATGGTAATTATAATTAAATTTAATTTTGTGGTTCTAAAAATACATGATCTATTTTTTTGCTAGTTGTTTAGAAAATAGATGCTGAGTGAGGCACTTGGAAACTAGATAAGAGCTTGGGAGCAAGGTGATAATCAAACTGAATGGCTAACAATCGGGGCCTCGACCTTGCTTATTCGGGGCCTCAGGAGCGAGTCTGATGTCTCGACAAGGGTAGTCGATGGAAGACTAACAGTTATGATATAGAATGTATGACGGCTCTTTAAGGCCAATAATAAGTAATAAATGAAGAACAATAAATAAAATGCCATGAATATAAGTAATAAATGCAAGTAATGAGATTAAAAGAATATGTTAGAGAGAAGAGATAATGTTCTTGTGTTCAATATTGAGCAATAGATCCTTTACAAAATGACAAGGGTCCCTTTTATATATGAAGGGAAACCCAACATAGTACAAACACATGTATAATTATTATATAAAGTAGTTGGTACAACCACTCAATCAGCCGGGTGCAGACTGTCACTGTTTGCGCAGACGTCTATCAGAAGATACAGCTCATCTGGAACTTCCCGCTTATTTGCTACCAACACCGGTTGGTTCTGCCCCAATATCGGACGCGAAGGGTCCCCAAAGGCATCGAACCTTGGGATGTTCTTCAGGCCCTTCGAAACGAGATTATGTAATACATTGTTGACCACAAAATTGGTCTTCTCGATTTTGACCGTATACAATGATAATTTTTGTGATTTGGTTATTCTGTTGTGTGCTATATTTTCTTCCATTATCAATTTTCATAATGTATTTGTGCTACTTGTGCATTTCATGTTTTTAGTAAAACTTTTCACAACATTTAGGAGTCGTTTGGTATGATGGTGGGATATCTCATAGAGTGAGATATTCCACTGGATTAATTATTTCACATTTCAATGGTATAACTAATCCCATCATCTTGGTATACTCTCTTCGGTCTATTTTAGTTATTATTTTGGTTGTTTTCACACATAATAAGATATCTATATTTATAATGAAATTGATCATATTAATATTAATTCGTTCATTGGAACTATAAGAAATACTCTTACGTTCTTTACTCCAAGTAAAACTTTGAAAAAAAGTTAATTCATTCTTGATATCTAAAAAATTTAAGTATTATGTACACAAAAAGGTCAAAACGTCAACTAAAGTGACAGGATAAAGTAACAGTTATATCAGAATTAGCTAATATTTTAAATTAAACATGAAATAAAATTAATTTTAATATTTATCTCGAGATTATTATCCTTGGTATCTAACGACCCCTTAGTAGGTAGTCTACGAAGTTCACTGAGAACTTCCAATGGTATACTCGGATCTTTGTTAACATACTTTCTGGTTGCAGACGCATGAGGCTCCTTCGATTATACTAATATTCGAGTAAAGTATACCCGAGCGGATATGCTAATTTTGAGTATCTCTTCTGAGTAGGTCCAGCATAATAAATACACATGGTACCACTAGTACTATTGTGCTTTTGTTCTAAGCAACCTATATTGAATATTTGAAATTTGAATTGAACAAAAGACATCCATAAAAGTTTCTCTAATCATGTCAGACATTGTTCTGACGGACTGTGACATTTCTCAACGTAAAGTTTGGTCCAAGAAAATATAAGTAAATAAATGAACAAGACTTTTGAGTTTTGAGTCATCAAATACATTTCTAATTCTTCGCTTAATGTTTCAAACTTCATATTCAAACTCAAGAAAAGAATGCACACGTCAAGGAAAGTTCCAATTGTTTACCAGTTCCACGTACAAAAGGTGTGATATATTTATTAGTCATCCGACCCATTCTGTATTGCATGTTAACCTAATCATTTTTCCATGTCCCTTGGCTGAAAAGCATGTTTGGCGAGTCGGTGACATATGTTACAAAAAGCAATATTTGGAAATTATTTATAACTCCTTGTCATGATTTTAAGAAAAACCTTACATAAGTATGGGAATTACTGTCTAATTGTGACATTTAGGTGTGAAGTTAAAGGCTCAAAAATCAATACTCCCTCCATTCCAATTTATGTAAACTTATTTGATTGAACACAAAGTTTAAGAAAAAATAAAGATTTTTGAAATTTGTGGTTCTAAGCAAGTCAAAAATGGGCACATAGTATTTGTGTGGTATTGTGTAATTGTAAGTTTAAGTAAAATTATTATCAATTTAAAAAGGGATTTTTTTTATACAAATAAAAAAGGAAATAAGTTCATATAAACGGTAAGAGATAGAGTAGTAAAACTGAATTCCGTCCATTTAATTTAGTTGGAACCGACCAATAAATTAAAAGCTTGACTAGTATCTTTTCATTTTAAGTTGAATGTTCATTTTCTAATCTGTATTTAGCAACGCTGATTCTTATGACATACAGCATATATCGCGTGCGCTAACTACTCTCATATTCTATTGTATAGCCCAAAATTTAGATCTAAGTTTTTGTACAATTAAATGCCCAAAATTTAGATCTAAGTTTTTATACAATTAAATTTATAAAAAAATGGTTAATCATGCAATAATAGCTTAAGAACATGAAAGACAACAATAAATGACAATAAATGATAATAAATAATATTTAAATAACAAATGGAATAATGTTCACCCGACAAGGGTGAAATTTTTCACTGTACTTTCTGACGATGATGGATGATGGAAGCAATTGAATATTCCGATTTTTCTTGAATCAGGAGAGAAACATAGAGAAAAGGAGTATCAGGGTAAACTTTGTATGTATTCAACAAAGAGAGAACCTTCACAAAGAATGTCAATGTTGTTCTTTATAAAAAGCATTTGATCCCCCTTCTAGAACTACCCCTCTTACTATTTAAAAGAGTACATGGGCCACAAAATCCTAGCTAGTACAACCGAGAAGAATATTCACTGGAATACTATCTAGGGAATCTAAATCCTCAAACTAGTCGTTACTGCACACCGAGGACCGATGCTCGCCCTCGTCCTTGTCTTCTATAAAGTCACTTCGACCTCGACAACTATTTGTCTTCTTCACGTGACCTCCGCCTTTTGAAATTAGGTTGACACGTCATAATGTTAACACGTCACAACCTTCAAAGGCTTTATCTCCGTTGACCAAGTCAATTATGTAACATGAACTTTTTCACCCATAATAGTCAGTCCCTCCGCTTATCAAGGTCATTCTCGTGGACGGGCTTGATGAGTGGATAATATCGATTGTGGTTGTCGTAAGAGGCAGATGATGTGGTGCTTTGAGAGTCACATATTTCAAACCCTTAATCCTCCCGGGTGACCTTTGGAGAAATCCTGTCATGGATGAGATGTGACGCCATGACGTCATTCATCATGATGACGCTTACTACATGGTGTAAGGACATGCGTAACTTTTTGATTGGTTCTGCCATTTTTATTGAGACAGCCATTATAGTGAACCGCTCTAATATCGAGGTTCCTCCTCTATAAAGAGGGAGTCGATCACCATTATTTGAGTTTTGCCGTCATTGTTGCCGTTAGACTTGCCTTTGTTTCCTTTGAATAGTTTTCTCTAGCTCATGATTCTATAGCCTTGCTTTTTATTTTACCAACTTTTTTTCCTCTAACATTCTTCAACCTTTACAATCAAGTCAAATTTACATTATGATGCTAATGAAGATATTCAAGTTATTCCTCTATTTGTTTCAACCTCCATTCGTAAAGGATATATTACCTTCGCCGCTGAAGCGGGGGTCCTTCCTTCAGTGGAAGAGATTATTTCCTGTAACCCCGACACAATATAGAACCTGCAATGGCAACCAAAGGTAGTGGCCAAGGTTTTTTGATCCTTTTTGACGACCAAACGATTAGTGGAGCTGAGGGCTAAGTTTGGCATCCCTGACCAAGCAGAGATTGCACCCACAAGCAAGGACAAAGTATATACCTACTGCCTAGGGTACTACACCCTCTATTCATATATCTTCACCATTAGCTACTCTCTTCCTCTTGCACTATTGGTGGAGGAATTCTGCCGCTACTACTAGGCCTGCCCGGCCCAACTCGCGCATGTGATCTACAAGGTGGTTAAGATGTTGTCAAAGTTTGCCGAATTGGCAAACATTGAGATCACTCTTCGATATTTTGTGCACCATTTTATTCCAATCTTCTATCGTGGTATTATTTTAAGCATTGGCCATCATGGAAGCAAATGACACGTTTTCAAGAGGGATGATAAGGTAGTCAACAATTTTGGCTCGACTTCTTTTACGTCAAGACCGAGTTTGTGGTATCTGACATCACAAACTTTCCTAAAGTTTTGAACCATGCCCATAAGTTAAATTCCTCGTCCTCGCTCCTTTATGTAATTGTGCATTCTAACTTTGCGAATTGACCCTTCTTGTTTTTTGCAACTACTATTCGTAGCCTCCAACTGGTGATACACCTCGCTAACTAGCTTAGGAAAATCCTCCCGTTCAGTATGGGGATCCGTAATTGGCCGAGCTTTTAGCAGAAATACAAATAAACTTCCCCTATGAAAGGTAACATTGTTCTTTGGATGGCGTTGAATTCATACTTTCCCTATATATTGTTCTCATCTTTTGTGTTTCATTCTAGGCACCGACAAAGAGGCCTCTAAGAGGAACATGACATTGATGCTTTTCTTTAGGAGAAGGAGGGGAATTGATTCCTCTACTATTGCTCCCTTTTCTACCGCTATGCGTATTCCTCATTTGGATCCCCTTTCCATTGAAGATGAGGAAGTGTCTCCATGTAACACGGCCCTAAGGCCCAAGAAGAGAAAAGCCATAGTTGGGAGAAAAAGGTGTACTGATGGCAGTTGTTTTATCGGAAGTCACTCTCGAGTTCACAGAGTGAGATGTTGTGGGGGCAATGGCCAAGGAGATACACAGGCGGCCATATAGGCGCCCATCTTGGAGGTACTTGACGTTGTTGCCTCCCTTTGATCTGAGGAGGATGAGGTAGTCGTAAATGTAGTTGATGATACCCCTACTTGTTGTGTGTATGGGTAGGCATCTTCTTCTGGCCTAGTGCAGGATGCTTCCCATGCTGACAAGAGGAAAGGCTAGATATATGCCAAGTATAATGATGAGCAGGTAGATTTTATTAGTGACGAGTCTGATTCTAACCTTGATCCTGAAGATCATGAGATGATCGACAAAGGGAAAACTCAAATTAAGGTTAGAGTAGTGGGGTCGAAGACTATCACGATCCTAGTGAGTCATGATTTACTCAAGAATACTGAGGACGTGATCTATGGTTTCGAACCTTTCTGCACTGATGTCGAGCACAAGGCTCCGGGGAGATGAGTGATAGTATTCTTTCTAAGAGCATCGACGGCCTTGCTCTTGGGTAAACCATTTCCCTCTTCCTTTTCTTTATGTTTTATTTGATTTTGTGTCTAACCTTACTTACTCTTTTTGTACTGTTTAGACATATGAGAGGTAGCTGGTACATAGTAGCATCTCGAGGACGCGGAGTCTTCCTATAGGTAAACTTGAAAAATAGCCATTCTTTTAGAGTTGGAAAACAAAAACTTTCGTGTCAACCAGGACAATGTTCAGTCGACGGTTTAAGCTAAGGAAGCCAGGCTCGATGAGAGGATAGGTGAATTGGAGAAAGAGAATGTAGTGTTACTTGAGTGGGTTTCTAATTTCCAGGGAGAGAATTCCAGACTGATTGAATGGCCCTCTACTTTTTCTACCTCTGAATTTCTGTCGTCCCTCTAGAATAATATGAGAAGTGGATCCTCATTGAAGCCCGAGTAAAGGTAGTTCGCGTGAGTCAGATGATCTTCCTCTTTGAAACAGTTTTGGAGGAGGCTTAAGCTAAGGCTCGTGAAGGTCGGTTGTCCTATGGCTATAACCCCAATACTCCTCAGCCTGATGACAAGGATGATAATGAAAATAGCTTCGACCAGACTGAAGAGAGTGTCTGGTGCAATTTTGCATATAACCGAGGCAAGGACGGAGATGGTGGAAGAGACTAGGGTGGTGATGACATTAGATATTCTGCCTCAGTTTTGTTTAACTTGTATTTTTCTCTTTTCTTTGTTGGTGTCTACATATGCCTTTGCAAAGTCTTTTTATTTGGATATCAAAGTTGGTTTTTGTTTTATATGCACCTTTATTATTTTTGTATACTTTGTTTCTTTTCTTCTATACTTTACTTCTATAATTCCTTCCTTTTGTTATTATCCTCTAGGTTCCAATAGTTGTAGGGTTGAGTGTCCATGGGCCAAGGAGTTTTGTTTGAGTTTAATTGAGCATACCCTTTTTAGTTAAATCATGACTAAGGTCTCATAGGTATTGTTCGAGTTAGTTGAACATATATTTTGTTATGATATGGCAAAAGGCCGATAGATTTTGTTTGAGCTGGTCGAGTATGCTTTTTCATTGTGACGTAGACAAGGGCAAACATGTGTTACTTGATATAGTCTGACTTACCTTTTAGTTAGGTGGTGGCCAAGGGCTAATAGGTGTTGTTCAAGTTGGTCGACTATTTTAATTAAGTCGTGGCTAAAGGCCAATATATGTTGTTCAATCTAGTCGAACTAAGGCATGTCGAAGGGCTCATAGGCATTTGTTCGAGCTGGTCGAACTTACCTTTTATTTGAGGCGTGGCGAGGGCCGATAGGTTTTGTTCAAGCTAGTTGAACTTACCTTTTTGTTAAGGCATGACCAAGGGATGATAGGTGTTGTTCAAGCTGGTCAGACGTACTTTTTAGTTATGATGTGGCCAAAGGTCGATAGGTGTTGTTCGGGCTAGTCGAACGTGCCTTTTCATTATGATGTGGCCAAGGGCCGATAGGTGTTGTTTAAGCTATCCGAAGTTACCTTTTAAGAGAATAGTTTCAATGAATGGGTATCTCATTTATTTCAACATCATCGCATACATTATATCATTTTTTCCCTGAGGAGTTTTTGGTGAAAATTACAAGTTTTGGGTATTGGGTGGCGTTCTAGTCCTAGTCCATTATATATAGTCCCTTCATTGTTCGACTTAGAGATTTTTGAGGAGTCAGACAATGAAAATGTCTCTGTTATCCCTTACTCCAACTCGAAGTATCCCATCCTTTGCCTTATTAAAAACCTATGGTCGTCCCAATTGGCTTCTAATTTGCTTTCTCAAGGATCTCTTCTTGTGTAGGTCTTGGATTTGAGTACATAGTCCCCGATGTTAACTAACTATACCTTGGACTTTATATTGTAATAGAGTTCTGCTTGTTCATTTTGTGTGACCATTCTTAGATACACCATATCTTTTTGCTCCTTGATCTCGTCAAGGTCATGTCTTCTATTATTGTCATTATTATTGCGGCTCTCATTGATGTACCTTAGGCTGGGTTCTCCGGTATCAACCCATATGAGTGCTTCAGTCCCATAGATTATGAAGTAGGATATTTCTCCTATGCTCATTTTTTGGGTCGTCAGTGCACCCACAATACTCTTGGAAGTATTTCAGATCACAACCCTTAGAATCTTCGAGTCTCTTCTTCATGATATTTAAGATTTACTTGTTTATGGACTCTGCTTGTTCGTTGCCAGCTGGGACTTAAGGGGTTTAGAGTATCCTTTTAATGTGCCTTTTTTAGAAAAGCTCGGTAATTTTTGTTCTAGTGAACTGGGGTCCGCTATCGCAATGTATTTCTTTAGTTAGGCCAAATCAGCAGATGATGTTTTTTCCTATGAAGGTGATTACCTTTTGCTCGCAAACTTGGGTGAATGCACCTGCTTCCACCCATTTAGAGAAGCATTCATTCAAAACTAATGGGCATTTTACATTACCTCATCCTGGTGGAAGCGGTCCCACGATGTCCATTCCCCACTTAATGAATGACCATGGAGAGGTAACAGAATAGAGGTCTTCAACTGCTGGTGGATTATCGTAATATACTTCTGGCAATGCTCACATTTATACAAATTCTATGGTGTCTTTCTTCAAGGTGGGCAAATAGTATCCCGCCCGTATGAGGCACCTGGCCAGTGCTCAATCGTCGGAATAACTGCCACAATGGCCTTCCTGCAATTCCTCGAGAATCTGTTGAATTTGATTCGGGCCCAAACATTTTTCTAAGGGGCCGCCATACATTCTCTTATACAAGTCGTTGTAAAGGAGGTTGTACCTAGAGGCTTGCATTCTCAATTTCCTGCTTCCTTTTTTTCATTTGGGAGGGTTCCATCCAGCAAATAGTTCATAGTAAAATTATTTCAGTCCCACATTAGGTTTATAGATTTTACCTCGATATGGTCTAGTACCAAGCTGTGACAAGAAAGTGCCACAGTATCTCAAGGGGAAATTTTATAGAGCTGTGGTTAGACTAGCAATGATGTATGGGGTGGAGTGCTGGCCAGTGAAGAACTCCTATATCCAGAGAATGAAGGTAGCGGAGATGAGGATGCTCAGGTGGATGTGTGGGCACACCAGGTTAGATAGGGTCGGGAATAAAGTTATTCGGGAAATGGTAGGGATAGCCCCAATAGATGAGAAGTTGCGAGAAGCGAGACTCAGGTGGTTCGGGCATGTGCGGAGGAGAAGCCCTGATGCACCGGTGAGGAGTTGCGAGCTGCTGTCGGTAGTTGGCGCGAGTCGTGGCAGATGGAGGCCCAAGAGGTATTGGGAGGAGGTGATTAGGCGGGACATGACTATTATGCGGATTTCCGAGGACATGGCTCTTGATAGGAAAGTCTGGAGGTCTAGTATCAAGGTTGTAGGTTAGGGGCTCCTATTATTTCGCGGGATAGGGATGGGTCGAGGGGGGAGGGTTCCCGATAGGTTAATATCTCTGTGAGTACTCCTAGAATTACTAATGCCTTTTGTTCATGTTGTTGCTTTGTTTACTTTGCCCTTTTATATGTCAGTTTTTTGGGGTTTATTCTGGAGTCACAAATGCTTTTTCTTTTTGTTTTGTTTTGTTTTGTTTTTTTTTCCTTTTCTCGATCTTTCGCTGAGGGTCTATTGGAAACAGCCTCTCTACCCTATCGGATAGGGGTAAGGCCTGCGTACATATTACCCTCCCCAGACCCCACCCTGTGGGACTATACTGGGTAGTTGTTGTTGTTGTTGTTTATGGTCTAGTACCAAGCTGAGGAGATTCACCATGCTCCTATCCCCAAGAATTATGCTTTTTGTTACGATGACCAATTTGGTGAGGTCGTCTATATCGACGTTCTATGTTCGTGTAATATGGTCGGGCCAGCATTCATCAAATTTGGGTAGTAGTTTGAATATCTCGGTTTGATATTTCTATAACATTTGCACCTTGAACTGGAAAGTCCTGGTAACTTAGTTGACGACAAGCTAAGAGTCGCAACATAGCTTTGGACGACTCGCCCCATAATCGAGGGATAACATTAATCACGCGTCTATGTCCTCATACTCGGCCTCGTTATTGGCCATATCTGGGCATCTTATATATTTTTGAACAACTTTTCTAGTGGTAACTTCAATTAAGATTCCCAGTCTGAACCCAAATGCATTGGATGAACCATCGATATGTAGGACCCAAAGGTACTGCATTAGGTAAGGAGCTCGAGTGGCTTCCTTCTCATCCTCGAGCATTACCATGACACTAAAGTCCGCAACAACAAAGTCATTAAATGCATGTGATTTTACGTCTGTGGAGGCTGATAAGTCATGTCATGCTCACTTAATTCGATCACCCACTTAGCCAGCCTCCTTGTCAGTTCAAGGTTGTGAAATATGTTTCTTAAAGGAAACGTGGTGATGACTGAGATTTGGTGACACTTGAAGTATGACCTGAACTTTTTTGAAGCTGTGAGAAGGGCCATGTCTAGTTTCTCGATGTGAGGATACCTCATCTCGGTGTTGATAACTTTTTTATTAATATAATAAATTGGAGATTGTGGAACTTTGTCTTCTTGATCTAGGACTGCACTTATCGTTACTTTTGAAATAGTGAGATAGAGAATGAGACATTTATCGGGTTCAGGCTTTGAGAGCAAGGGTGGCGATGATAGATATTCCTTGAGTTACTTCAATGTTTGTAGATATTCGGGCGTCCATTCGAAGTCGTTATCCCTTTTGAGTACATTGAAGAACCTACAACACCTGTTGGACGACCTCGAGATGAATCTAGATAAGGTGGTAATATGACTCATCAGTCACTGGACTTGTTGGTTAGTGGTTTCACGCTCTGATATCCTTTCAATAGCATTAATTTTGTCTAGGATGACATTAATTCTGCATCGTGATACTTGGAAGCCTAAAATCTTACCCGATGTTATGCCAAATGCGCATTTCTAGTGGTTCAGCTTCATCCAAAACTTCCTAAATACTTCGAATTCTTCCTTTAGATTATCGATGTGATCCTTGGCCTTTATGTACTTAACCAACATATCGTCGATGTATATGTCCACGATTTTGGAGAGCTGGTTTTTCAAATCCTCATGACCAGCCTTTAAATGGTAGCTCCCGTGTTCTTTAATCCGAATAGCGTGACTCGTTAGCAGTATGTTCTAATGTGACTGATAAATGTGATTTTCTCTTGGTCGTCTTCTTCCATGAGTATATGATTGTAGCTTGAGTAAGCGTCCACAAAAACTTGGTAGCTTGTTTCCTGATGTTGTATCGATGAGCTAATTGATGTGTGGTAAGGGGAATGAATCCTTTGGGCAGGCTTTGTTCAAATCGGTGAAATATACACATATCCTCCATTTCCCGCTCTTCGTTTTTACCATTACCACGTTGGCAATCCACTTAGGGTACTTCGACTCTCTTATAGAGCCATTGGCGAGTAATTTCTCCACTTTCTCATGGATGGATTCATCGATGGTGGGCTTGAAATTTTGTTGAACCTACCTTACTGGGGGTGGTAGGGGTCAATGTTTAGCTTATGTGTGGTTATGTCTTAGGGGATGTCAGGCATATTTGCATGGCTAAAGGAAAACACATATGTGTTAGCTATTAATAATTGACAAAACTTAGCTAGGTCTTAGACCTTACAGCTGATGTAGGCCTTTTTGCGGAGGTTGTTGTGATCTAGCTGGACAGGATCGAGATCCTCTATGGTTGATTCGTAGCAACGACCATTTCTGGGTCCATAACGGTTTCCCTTGCTTCGACCTGCAAGGGCATCGACCTTGCTGATTGTTATGCTTCTTTTTATGTTTCTTTCTTTTGTTGGGTTGTCATACCGTCCAAGGAAATCTGATAGCATTCTGGGGGTGTGTTGTTCCCCTCTTATGCTGAATATTCCCCAAGGGATCGAGAACTTGATCACTTGGTACATGGTGGAGGGGACTGCTCTCATGGGGTATATCCGTGATCGTCCTATGCTAGCGTTGTATGTTGTGTCTTGGTCCATGATGTGGAACGCCATCTCCAATATTACCTTACTAGTGAGGATGGAGAGTGTGATCTTTCCATAAGTTCATTTAATTGCTTTGTCAAAACTGGTTACTGTAATGTAGTATGGCACAATCCCATCTTTTAGTCGCATCTTTATGAGGCCTTGAGGATGGATTATGCATTCTCTGATTTCACCATCTACCATAAGTCCCTAACATTAGTATCAAGAATTCGTAGTAATGATAATTGCATCATTATGAGGGAAAGTCAAATTACAGGTATCTGACTCATCAAGATGATACTTTCTTCAAGGTTGTCATACCATTCATGGGTGATTGATCTCTTAAGTTTGTGAATGCTTGTGAACTTGATGCCATTGATGGAGGCATCGTCAGTGCCATCAATAATCATGTTGTTGGTGCGAGCGGGCGAAGGTGGATTATGATCGTTGGTGTTCTCCACCTCTTACTAAAGTGTTTCTGCCTTTGTCCTGAGTAACTCTCTGAGGTGTCCTTACTGTAGAAGGTTCGCCACCTCTAATATTAAAGAGTGGTAGTCTTTCATTTTGTGTCCAGGGTCTTGATGGAACTTGTATAAGGTGTTATAATTCTTGGTGTTTGGGTCGAACCTCATATTTAGTGGCAACTTCACATTTGCTCCAAGTTTTCAAGTGTGTAGACCACCTCTGTAGGAGAGACAAAAAGTTATGAGCAGATAGTAGGGGGAATACCTCGATCATTTGTATGAATGTGTGATCTCGTTCTAAATGGGTCGTCTTCGAGACAGATGTTGGGGACAGGTGCCCTGATATAAGGCTAATGTCGTTCTCCGTTTGAACGTGGTAATGAGGGTCTCACCTTATGTTGTCCCTACATTCCCTCTTGAGTTTAGATTTTATTGAGGTGAGTCATCAAGTTGGCCCATTGAGGTCTTCATCGTTTTCCCTGACCTCAGCACAGTAGGCACTGTGTATCTCGTCCCACGTAGTCGGTGGGTACTTAATCAATCGCATCAGTAATTGTCTGGTTGCTTTTGAGCCTTCTCTGTTTAGCCCATTTCGAAAGGCTATCACGGTCAATTCTTCGGAGACATTTAGTAAATTCATCCTCACCCTATTGAACCGGGCTAAGAAGTCCCTCAGTCCTTCCCCTGAAGATTGTATGATAGCAAAGATCTAATTTACCCTTGTTTAAGCTTTCTTGGATCCAACATACACCGTCACGAACTTGTTCGCATCTCTTCAAATCCATATATGGAGTAGGCTAGCAACTGCGAATACTATGTCACTACAACCCATGTGAGGATTTTGCGGGATTTTTATAACAAGAAGGGGAACACCTTCTCTTTAGTGAGGTAGTTTCCTTTCATGATAATGACATAGAAGGTTATATGGTCCTAGGGATCAGTTTTTCCATCGTAGATTCGGAGGTAAGGGACACCTTGAAAGTGTTTAGTATGGCATACGGAGCTACTTCTTCTCTGTATGGTTGTTCCACGATTATGCCGGTGTCTCCTTTCGGTAACAGTTTTGAGGCACCTGGTATCTTGTCTATTCGTTCTTGGTGCTCCTTTATCTGTTCTTAAGAGAGCCTAGTTCTCGTTTTTCATTGCGAGGGAATTGTCACCTACATTGTCAATAATTGTATAGGTGTTACCTGAAGTAGAAGGGTTCGATTGGTCGTCTTGTTCATTCCTAAGCTGTGTTATTTAGTTCCTTGTGGTTTCCATGGTCGTGCATGGGACTTGTTTTCTATTTACGTAGACCAAAGTATTGGTTAGCCAAGCTTCAAAGAGCTTTTTTATGGGGGGTAGTGCTTCCTCTCCCATGGACATTGAAGCCACATTTCCATTTGGTTTGGTTATTCTATAGACGGGTGTTGGTAGCTTCCCTACATTTAGGGAAACCGTGGGGGTTACCTCCCCATCTTGAATTTCATAGCCTTGGTGGATGGCACCCATACGGTTGAGTGGGACATTGTCCGTTTTCCTTTTCCCTTTTCCTTGGTTACTTGCAATGGAATCCTTGTATGCATAGAGAAAAAGGATACTCTACAGCTTCTTAGGTCAGTAAGTCACAAAATTCATAGATTTGAATGACAACTGATAGTTTGACTAAGAAATCCTCACAAACTGTGCCAAACTATATAACCTAAAATTTAGATCTAGGTTTTTCTACATTTAAATTTATAAAAAAAAGGGTTAATCCAAGTCAATATTAATATCCAAGTGGCACATCTGGTATTCTTATGAAAAGTATTAGACGTGTGTCGTTTTGATAAGAATGTCTTACAACAATAATGGCTCAAGAACATAAAAGAGAGCAATAAATGATAATAAATGTCATTTAAGTAATAAATGTAATAAGGTTCACCACACAAGGGTGAGATTATTCGCTGAGCTTTCTAATGATGATGTATGATGATAAGCAAATGAATATTCTGATTGTTCTTGGAGCAAGAGCAAAAGATAGAGAAAAAAGAGTATAAAGGTAAACATTGTATGTATTAAATAGAGAGAGTCTTCACAGAGATTGTCGTTGCTGTTCTTTACAAAAAGCATTTGATTCCAACTACCTCTTTTCTTATTTATAAGAGTACATTGGCTACAAGATCCAAGGTAGTACAACGGAGAAGAATACTCAATAGAATATTGTCGTTAGTACATATCGAGGACGGGTGCTCATCCTCGTTCTTGTTATCTATCGAGCCATACCTCGACTTCGACGATAATCTACCTTCTTCACATGACCTCGATCTTTTGAAATCATGTTGACATGTCACACCCTTCAAAGGTTTTATCTCCGTTGACCAGGTCAACGCGTGACATGAAGTTTTTCGCCCGTACATTTCTAAATTGTGCTTAATATCTTTCATAAATAAAAGCAAATTCTTCTAGCTTCACCTATTTTGATACTTAAGCGCAATTAACAAAAATCATAATCTTGTTATATTATCACATATCAAGAAATTTAATAAAATAGTCATGTGAGGAATAAATTTTTATAGTTGAATAAATTAGAGGCTCGCGATCTTGCTGACATTATCATATGGCTGGTGGAGTATTGTAAGTGGTTTTTTCTCGGATGGTTTGTGATAAAATTTTACTAATATTATTTTGTATCTACCGACAGTGTTATTGAAGTATTTTATATAATCAGTGCAATTTAACTTTATGCAGAAAGTTACTACCTTTATTTTTTACTTTAATAATTTCAATGAATTTGTTATCTTTATTTATCTTTACGGTAATATGACAATGTAAAAAATATTAAACTAGGAAACATACTTATATATGCTTGTAATATTTGTGATTTGTTTATATATGTCCTCCATTAGGATCCTTTGGCTCATAAGAGCATCTTACGGTTATCTTTCGTGTCAAATATACACCTCCCACTATCACTTTTTCACCGTGAAAAAATTAATTGATTATGGAAGCTTCATAGGGGTATATTAAAAAGGTCCAAATATATCGTTGTGACGCTTCCACTGTGTCAACCAAAATTAATTTTTCATGATAAAAAAATCGTTAGTCAGAGGGGTATATAAGACAAAAATTAACGGTGAGGGCTCTTTTGAATCGATAGATTAATGGAATGCATATTAAGATATATTGCAAAGATTTAGGGACAAATTGGACATTTTCCAATTAAACTATTGCCATATAGAAGTTTAATCCAAATATTATATGGTTAACGGTCCAAATTTTTTTTTAACATGTAAACATTTCGCTTTAACATCATGAAATGTGGTGTAGTGAATGCGACTGCTCATTTTTTAACCAGCAATCTCGAGTTCGAGTCCTGAGTATAGAATTTTTTTTGATAGGGAGCACCTTCCCTTCGAATGGAGCCCCACGTGTCGCAAATCAGGATATAGTCAGGCTCCAATACGAATACCGAATACTAAATAAAAAAAAATAAAAAAAAGTAAGCATTTCGCCTTGACCTTTATATATAACGGGTATCCATACACAAGTACACACCATAGGGTTTCATTCCCAACGAATTTGCTTTAATGGCTAAACTATTCCATATCCTCCTCATCTCCATTCTCCTCTTTCTAGTAACTTTTCCGGCCACCGGAGAAGAAGAACACATATTTGAAAAATCCATAAAGAGAAAATCTATGGGTCTAAAAAAGGAAAAACTCAGCCATTTCAAATTCTACTGGCATGACGTCCTTAGTGGCTCCAAACCAACATCTATGATGATTATTCCACCACCAAAAAACACAACCACAGGGTTTGGTCAAATGAATATGATAGATAATGCTTTAACCCTAGGACCAGAGTTGAGTTCCAAAATTGTTGGAAGGGCACAAGGGTTTTATGCTTCTGCTTCACAAAATGATGTTGGTTTAATGATGGTCATGAACTTTGCTTTTGTTGAAGGGAAATATAATGGAAGTACTTTTACCGTACTTGGCCGGAATTCGGTGTTCGAGAAGGTGAGAGAGATGGCGGTGATCGGCGGCAGTGGGCTTTTCCGATTTGCTAGAGGATATGTTCAGGCCAGTACTCATTCATGGGATATGAAAACTGGAGATGCTACTGTTCAGTATGATGCTTATGTGTTGCATTATTGAGGTCTAGTAATTATATTTTACTTTAATTGATGTCTAAGTTACTTTTCATTTTTCTAATTTACTTTATGGCAGCTAGCTTTTTAATTAATAATTAATAATTTTGGTGCGATCACATCTTTTTCCTTCATCTTGTCAATTGTCGTATTGGAGCTGGATTATTTGACCCGTTGATATTTGTTTCATAAGTCAATAAACAGTTTATTTCAATTATCACACTTCTGTTACTTGATTTACGACCAGGAATTTATTACGTAAGAAATTTTTGCTCAGGTCTTAAAATCAACGAAGAAAGGAAAATCAAGTTGAGGGAATATTGTTACCATGGATAAACTGCAGTTTTAATAATTACCCTGTACTAATTTGCTGTGCACTTTTCTTCTAAGTTTGTCCCCTAAAAAAAATTCTTATATTTAAAAATAATTAACTTTAAACTTCTTATTTTAATGTTAATAAGATGATGTACATCACATAAACAGCTATGACTTGTTTTAGAGTACAAATTTTAAAAAGTTTTTATTTTTTTTAAAGTCCTTGTGCAGTCCAACAATGTCACTAGGGTATCAAGTGGGCTTATTGCTGATTTAGGCATGTCAAAATAGGTTAAATCAATAAATAGGCTCGTCAATAATTTTTCCAAAAGCTACTTGGGCTGAGATGGACTAGGTTAAGATAAGCTAAAGTTTGTGCCATAGTCTAACCCTCCAATCTCTTATCAAACTTTAATTAATGTGTGTTATTTTCTTATGATTTGTTCAATTATCACACTTTTTTCTTTTCTTATAATCATAAATAACATATTACATAAAAAAATTAAGATTTTGTAACAAAGTTATTCATGGATCAATTTGAGTTAAAAATCATAAAAATTGCACTAGGTGATACCCACTTTTTTAAAAAAAATTAATTTGTACATATTTTTTAAATAATTTCAGGCCTCTTTCTCCTCCTTTGTTTTCTTCTTCTTCTTCTCTTCCCCTTCTTCTTCTTCTTTGGGTGATATTATTCTTTCCTCTAGATGATATTATTATTCATATAATGCAAGGTGAGTCTCTAAACGGTTGTGTGGGTTGCCAACAGGGACAACCCAATTTTATTTTTATCAACTGAAATTTTCGTTATCGCTATTGATGATGGTAATCTCAAAGTGTTCAACTGGACAAGGAACTCATATTTCTCAACACAAGTAGGCACAAGTGCATCTTCTTTGCATAAAGCAAAGCTCTTGGATTCAGGAAACTTGATTTTAATCGATGATTTGTCAAGGAAGCCACTATGGCAAAGTTTTGATGAACCTACTGATACCTTCCTTCCTAGTATTAGAATGGACATGCGAAGTTCAAGTTGACTGCTTGGAATATTATCCAAAAGGACCCAAGCACTGAAGTGCATCCTTTAAGAGCTGAAGATCAGCAAATACTAAACAAACTTCAGTTTTTAAATGCTAATGTCCAGCATATACTCAACAAACTTCAGCTCCTAGAATGTTGAAGTTCAGCAAATATTAAACAAACTTCAGCTTCTAAAATGCTGAAGTTTAGCAGATACTAATCAAACTTTAGCTCATAGAATGCTGAAGTTCAGCAATTGCAAAACAAAAACTTCAGCCAAAACATGATGTAGTTTTATTGAACTGAAGTTTTTCATTGCACTATGAATTGAAGTTTGTGTGATTGCCTTTGCAAGTCCGGTCAAACATCAGGCAAAAATATCTAAAGTTTTGCTTTAATAAGGCTACACTTCGAGAAAAACATTCTGAATTTCAAACTTCAGACACAAATTTTTGCTACTTCATGTTCGTATGTCTAAAGTTACCCAAAACGTAGGTAAGCTTGTAATTTTTTTTACAAAGCGAATATAGTTTAAAATGTAACCCAAAAACTTGTATAGATATAAATCCCCCATAAAAATCAATCCAACTTTTGATAGGTTGAGATAAGCTAGGTTAAAATGGATTGAGTTCAACATATGAGCGAATTAATTATCGGCCCAAGATTTGACAGGTTAAATAGGTTTGGACTCAAATTGCCACCCCTAAATATCACATACCGGATCCCTAGTAGGACGTTTGTTTGCATCATGTGCATTTGACTTAGGGGACTCAACACAGAGGTTTTGTCCGTCTAGGGCAGGTAACCCGAAGAAAGACCATCCTGATGCATCTTACGTGATAATTGCGCATTTATTTACTCGGCTTTGCATGTTGACCGACTTATATATAATGAGAGAAAATTGAAAAAAATAGCAGTGTTAGGACTAAGTGTCACGACCCATATTTATTCCACCATCGGGCGTCGTGATGGCGCCTACTAACGGAGCTAGGCCAGCCAAACATTACACATTCTCTATCCAACCTCAACAATATAATATTCTAACAACAATTAAATAAGCGCGAAAGACTTTAGTTTTAACAAAATGATATAAAAGTGCAGAAGTTTGAAACACATCACTACCTAAAATTTGGAGTCACTAGCTCACGGATTACTATAGAATACTAAATACAATTGTCTGAAAGAAAGTATAATAGTCTGTCTCAAAAAAATAACAAACTAAATAATACAGAACAGACACCGGTCCCGCGGACGTCTACGAGGCTACCTCAAGAATCCCTGGACTAAAGGCCTGCTCCCGGTCTAGTACTGCTACGGTCTGAAAGCCACGTCCCGATCTGTGCAAAAGAAATGCATAGAGTGTAGCATCAGCACAACCGACCCAATGTGTTGGTAAGTGCCTGGTCTAACCCCAGTGAGGTAGTGACGAGGCTAGACAGGACCTACCACAAATAACCTATGCAGATATATGTGCAATAACAGGAAAAAATATACCAATTTAAGCAGTAAAAAGGGGAGGGACATGCTGGGGGAAATACCACAGTCAAAATATAGAAATTATCCGTAAAGAAATGAAATTGAACAATAACACCGATAAGGAAAACACAAGAAGTTTTCACATACGAACATAATACACCCAGTCCATACTCCATTGCGGCGCAACCCGGTCCTCAACAGACATTACCGTTGCGGCATGCAACCCGATCCTCAACAACCAATACTGTTGCAGCGTGCAACCCGATCCTTAATATTTCATCAACACCGTTGCGGCGTGCAATCCGATCCTCAATATTTAATACCAAGAACTCACCCAATAACAACCGCAACTCAAGTGCGGGGGGAGTAACCACAATTACAAGAAGTCCCGGTAAGGGAATACAATTAACAATGCAATTATCCTGGCAAGGGAGAACAAAATAAATACTCACGCCCGGCGAGGAATAATAACCAAATACCCAAACCATCCGGGCAAGGGATTTACCACATCTCTTCCAATTCCTTCTTTTCTTACTCAATAGTATTTTTATCATTCGAGCCAACGCTCCAAAGAATTTACAATAAATAACAAATCCTTAAACTCTTTACATTATGTAGAAGTCATTAATTAGCTTGGAAGAGTCTAAATATATACCAACAACGAGTACAAACAAAGACCCACGGTCATGCTACATACCGGTATATAGATACTGGTCACCATGCCTATACACCGTACTCGATCATTTAGCAAATAGCAATACATAATACTCTAATCATATTTTCTGAAGCCAAAGTTAGATCAAACACTTACCTCGGTCCAAAAATAGCAATCAAGGCTCTAAAACCGCTTTCCTTTTAGAATCTGACACTGAAACAATGATATCTAGGCACAATTTGATTTAATAGTATCGATAAGAGCTCAAAAATTTAATCCCATAGTCTAGAACTGAAATTCCCATCATTCTTCCAAAAATAGCAAAATCTGACACCGGGCCCACATGGTCTAAACTCGAGGCTCAGATCAAAATCCAATCACCCATAACCCCACGTGTTCAAATATGTGATTTGTTTTTAGACTCGACCCTAAATTGAGGTTGAATCACCCAAAATTCTCAAAAACCTAACTCTACCCAAAAGCCCTAATTTCTACTTTGATTTCATGTTTTTAGGCTTGGAACTTAGTAATTAGATGAAGAAATAAGGAGGGATTGATGTTAAGATTACTTACCCAAAGCGTTATGGAGGAAAGAGAGCTTGAATTTCGTTGATGGAAGGCTTAAGGGAGGAACTCGTGTGAAGTTTTTATGAAAATCCCGTAATGACATTGTTTTGGGTATTTAAAAATAGCTGGGCGAAATTGTGATATGCGTTCGCGACACATAGGTCGCATTCACGTTGAAGGCTTTCTATGCGAACACGGAGGTACTATGCATTCGCATATAGAGAAACGGAAGGGGGGGTCAAGGTTAGTCTACGCGTTCGCGGGGGAGGTGTGCGAACGCGTAAGAGGAATTCTTGGGGCTCGACTTTATGCTATGCGAATGATTCACGTCCAAGCAACGGTCGTAGTCAATATAACTTGGTTTAATAAGTCCAAGATCGATCCCACAGAGAATTAACCTACCAATTGCAACTTTCACAACCCCAAAAGTACTTCCGAATCAAGTTCCCAAACTTTGAATATATATTTGTGTATGGTTTTCGAATATCTAGTTTGCAAGAATTAAAGAATGCTTTAAAAGAAAGAATTGAATGTTGAATAAAATAATATAGAGAAAGACTAAGGTATTGATTTCCCCTATTGACGGAATCCCTTATCGTTATGCTCATACAAATTGTTAATATATTCTATCAATCATGAACGCTATGTGTATCGTAACCCTCTCCCGAGCAATTACAATAATTTACTAGTGCACTCTCCCGAGCTACCCTAGCTAGCTTTAATTTGAATAGTTCACTTTAGATTGCACCCAAGACTTCGTTATTCCTAATCCCGTCTTTACGCCTAAAATTATAGATTCCTCTAATAACCTAGGTGTGGTGTTGTTCAACAATAAACCTAAATATGCACTCTTTTCCAAGTTATGCACACTAAATAGGCACCGCTAATTGGGACGTCTACCAATTAACTACAATAAGAATGAAGTTGAACAAATAGAAATCTAATGCACAATTTGTAATCACATAAACGATAAGTTCATCTATCAATAGGTTCCATCAAAACCTTAGAAAAGAATTTAGCTACTCATGCTTGAAGAAACAAGAAGAATAATAATTGAAATCATAAAGAATTGCTTGATATAAAATAATAGAAAGAGTTTGAGAGGAATCTCTCCTACTAAAACCTTGCAAAAGTATTGAAGAAATAAAGTACATGCCTCTATGGGGCAAACTAGGAGTTTATATAGAGGTTTTAGGGCTTAAAAACTAAGTTTGAGTCCAATTGGGATTTGCTGCCGCTGGGACTTCCGCGGTTCGTTCGCGGCCGCGGATGGACCGCGAACAGTAAAACTTCAGAGAGCCAGTTTTTCCGCGGTTCATCCGCGGTCGCGGAGAAACCGCGGTTTTTCACCCTGTTCCCTTGCGAATTTGGAAAAACGCAAAACATGAAAGTTGTAGCCCTTTGAATTATCTTTCCAACCATATATTATGGAGCCCAAATGGAGTTCTGACCGAAAAGTTATGTCCAATCTACTAAACAGTGCACAATATGCCTCTTCCATTCTTCGCTTGTTCTACACTTATCAAATTTTGACCCCCGAACTCGATTCCGGCTTAATTCCTTGGGCTTTTACTCAAACTTCAAAGCTCAAAATCACTTTAATTCATTCCATAACATCCATATAGCTCGGAATCACACCTTCTCGGCTACTTTCAACATAAGTTCTTGGCTTGTACCACATTTTGGCCTTTTTCACCATCTTTTGACTCCAAAACTTGCTCTTTTAGTCTTTATTAGCTCAAGTGTACCTATAACACACTAAGAACACTAATAAAAGTATTTTGTCATCATAAACAATATCAAAACAACAATAAAGCGTGATTATTTAGGGCATTAATATAGTCAAATTCACCTATTATCAATACCCCACACTTAAACCTTTGCTCGTCCTCGAGCAACCTTAATCACACTTTAGGCCAATTTTATTTATGTCTCCCCCAATTATGTCACAAAAAGATATTTTTTCATGATTAACCTAAGATATGCACAATCCTTACCTAACCGTAAACTCTCATGCCAACACATTATTGCTTACTCTAATTATTACCAAAAACTTGCAAATTTACCTTCTTCCTCTTGAGTTACATGCTCTCACCAAATTTATTGAGAGAAGTTCCCACACATAAACAATGAAGAACATAGAACTTATAAATATCGGAAAATTCACTCACTCTCAACAAAGAACATTCATATGCATACAGACACACCATAGGCTTGCCCCTAGTGTAATACTCCACTAATCGAGTTATTCAATCATAAATCAAGAGGTCTTTAAGGGTTGTAATGTAGGCTACGGGACGGGTAGGATACTTTTGGGTATAGTGACTAGCCTCCCTAAGCACTTTTCTTTTCTTTTTCACAACTTTCCCTTTTAGTTTTCTTTTCTTCCTTATGTCTCCCATAAACATTTATTCGCCTTTATTTGCTTTTAATCCCCATTTTCCTTTGTTGGTGTAACCGGCCTTTTTAGTTTTTTTTTTCATATATACATTGATATAGCTCTTTTTCTCATTGCTTTGCACACATTTGCATTATTTTGGCCAAGTTCACTATTTTCTACCATTCATTCTTGATTTTCCCTTTTCAATTTCCCTTTACCCCACACTTAAACTTTTGCATATTCATTACAATACAAGTGCTTCTAAGAGGTAAATTAGAACAAAATATAATAATTTTGAAGAACATTCAAGGGTTATCAAAGAATAGGCTTTAAGCTCTCAAAGGGGTTAACTAAGATATAATGTACGGGTGAATTCATGTCTATTGATATATGGGGTTACACAAAGAAATGCCTCTATCCTTTCTACAACCGAACAACTTCTATTTCGCTTTGCAAACACACGGGGCAAGTTCTAGGCATCATGTACAACATACAATGTAAGTAAAAAAAAATCTCACACACACATAACATGCAACTCATTTGGAATCCAGTTTATCTACGAAGTCCTATCGATGTTCAAGCAAGCATTATTGTGCAATTTAAGGCATATTGAGATTCTACAATCAAGCTTAGAAGATACATTCTCAAGTTCAATTTACGCTTTTGCTAATGTGCATATTCGGGGTTACATGTTGCCCTTTTACCTCTAATCCTAAGAAAAGAAAAATCTACCTAACCCGGTTCAATAAAAACCCTTGGAAAAGAACCGTGGTCAAAAGAAAAACCAAGGGGAGATGATACACTACCTAGAAAAAGAAAATAAAAGAAAGAAAATTCATACGTGGACTACTTCCCTCAAGAGTACTTGTCCTAAATAGTCCGTCATAAGGAAGAGTCCTCTACTCATATTTTTGTATTTTTTCAAATTTCTAAATTTTTTTTTTTGTTTTTAATCCGACTTAGACCCTTAAGAAACCCGTCGCCAAGTGTCTATCATCGGGCCAAGCCAACTATTTATATTAACAACTAAAACTAATATATACAACATATAATACAAGATAAGTCTCCCACCCCACACTTAAAATCATGCCATGTCCTCATGGCATAATATAAAATGAAAGCATAATAGGGTAAGAAAACTTACCTGGGATTTACCCCGTGTCTAGCCACTTTATCACTTTCTTTTTCGCCCTATCCTTCATATTCGGGTTTAGCCTTCTTTTGCGTTTCCTGGAAGGTTTGTGCCCCTCTTCCCGGAGAATCTTGTGCATGCAGTATGCAAGGCTGATCCCCTTTATGTCTGCCATGGTCCACCCAATGGCAGTCTTGCATTCTTTTAGTACCTGTATAAGCTTTTGAGCCTGCACATCTAACAAACTAGATGAGATAATAACAGGTAAAGTGGAGTTAGGGCCTAAATACTCATACATGAGGTGTGATGGTAGTGGTTTAAGTTCAAGCTTCGGTGGCTCTTCTATGGATGGCTTTGCTGGTGGGTTTTCTCTTTTTTCTAGGTGTAGGGGTTCGAATTCGATCTCTCGCTTCCAAAATCCCTTGCCTTCCAAGGATAATACCCATTCGGCCAGACTTTCACCATTTACCTCTTCCATGTTCATCAGGCATGCTTGCAGTGGGTCTTCGATAGTCAATTCTGCATCGTCGGTTTCCATTATTACATCGACCGCATCAACTAGAGAGCAATTTGCAAACTCGCTAGGGCGCCTCATGGATTTTTGCACATTGAAGATGATCTCCTCATCATTCAACCTCATCTTGAGTTCCCAGTTTCACAATCAATTATGGCTCTCCCGGTGGCTAGGAATGGTCTTCCCAGGATTATGGGAATTTCTTCGTCGACCCTGCAATCAAGAATAACAAAATCGGCGGGAAACACGAACTTCCCAACCTGGATTAGCACATCTTCTATAATGCAAAATGGACGCTTAACCGTCCTGTCAGCAAGCTGTAAAAGCATAGAGGTGGGTCTGGCTCTCCCAATACCTAACCTCTTATAGACAACTAAGGGCATGAGATTAATACTTGCCCCAAATCACATAAAGCCTTAGCAAAGGCATAATTCCCTATAGTGCATGGGATGGTGAAACTACCTGGGTCAGATAGCTTTTCAGCAATGGGTCTAGAGACCACTGCACTACAAGTCCGTGTGAGTGTAACTGTGGCCAAGTCTTGGAAATCAAATTTCCGCGACATTAAATCCTTCATCATCTTAGCATAACCAGGCATTTCTTTTAAAGCTTCAATTAATGGGATGTTTACCTGAATTTGCTTGAGCATGTCGAAGAACTTTTTGTATTGTTCCTCTTTTTGGTGTTTGGCCAGCCTTTGGGGGAATGGTGGTGGAGGCCTCTTCTTCCCGGTGACTTGGGATTTATCTTTGTCTATCGCTTTCTCATCAATCTGCTGCTCTACCTTTTCCATTACTTTTTCCGCTCCCTGTTGTGCTTCTTTATTATCAGCAATTGGCTGGATTGTGGCTTTTGTCAATCCTGTGGATTCATCCAGTTCAATGGGCAATGGCGCAGGTGTCTCAGCCTGTCTGTCAATATTTTCAGTTTCATTCTCAGCATCAAGATCTCTACCGCTTCTCAGAGTTACTGCCATTATTTGCTTTGGGATTTGGTCCTTTGGGTTCGTTTGTGTATCTGCAGGTAATGTCCCTTGAGGACGGTTGTTGAGAGACATAGCAATCTGCCCCATCTGCACTTCCATATTTTTGATCGTTGCATCATGTGCATCTATTCTTTCATTGGTCTTAGCATTTGACCCAATTACCTGCTGCATCATAGCTTCCAACCTTGCAAACCCATCGTCATGCCTGCCCCCATGTGGTGGTGGGGGTGGATGATATCCCTGCTGCTGATTGCCGAAATTTTGAGGTCTAGGATATGGAGCCATGTTGTGTGGTGGCCTCATACCTGCTGCATTAAATTGTGGCTGGGGAGGTCTGTACTGCATTGGAGCCTGTTGGCCCCAGTTTTGATTACCTTGTCGTTGTCCTCCATAGTTAGCCACATAGTTCATATCCTCATGCTGATGATGATGTTCTTGGTCTGCAGCCCATGGATTACCTATGGGTTGGCTAATGCAAGATGTGCATAAACCACCATTGGTAGTATCTACAATGTGAACTTGCTGCTTAACCTCTGATTCTTCCACCTTCTTTGTCAGGATGCTCATTTGTGTCAATAAAGTTGCCACGTTCTCCTCCAGAGTGTTGGATGGATCCAGAGGTACAGAGTGTACCACTGGTGTGATAGGAGCATTCCTGGACGTCCACCCGGAATTTTGAGCCATCTTGTCTAGCAAATTTTGGCCCTCTCTCCAAGTCTTGCTCAGAAAAGCCCCACCTGCTGAAGCATCTACAATATTCTTCATACTGTCTGAAAGTCCCATGTAGAACCTTTGACCCAACATCTGTTCAGGAATCCCATGGTGAGGACACATAACAAGCATGCCTTTGAATCTCCCCCAAGTTTCATGTAGTGTTTCCAATGGTTTTTGTTTGAAGCTCACAATCTCATCAATTTGTTGAGTTGTTTTGTTGGGTGGATGAAACTTGTTGTGGAATTGTTTGACTAACTCATCCCAAGTTGCAATGGAGTTTATTGGGAGTGAGTTTAGCCATATCTGTGCTGCTCCTGTAACTGAGAATGGAAAAAGTAGTAATCTGATAGCTTTCGGAGTTACATTCGGTTGCCTTTGTGTTTTGCATATTGATAGAAAGTTCTTGAGGTGCTGCTGTGGATCTTCAACCTGAGACCCAGAGAATAATCCCTTGTTTTGTAACAAGTGAAGCATGTTGTTGGTAATCTGGAAAGACTCAGCTTGAATTGCTGGCACAACGATGGCAGTTGCCAAATTATCCGCTGTGGGTTGTGCCTAGTCGAATAATGCACCTTCTTGTGCCTCCTGTGCCTCTTGCATGTTTAGCCCTGCTTGCTGGTTTTGAGCGTTCATGTCACCCATGTCGAAGTTTAGTTTGATTGGTTGTTGAGATTGTTGAATTTGTTTTATGGCTTTGTTACGTGCCCGGAAGGTTTGCTCGGGGTCTGAGAGTCCTTCAATTAGTTCTCCAGTCCTTGCAGATTTTCTAGGCATGCACTGAATACCCAAATCAACAAACGTCAAAATATTCAATGTAGAGTGTAGAAAGAACCTGAATACACAAGAATCTTGAAGTTCTGTCAATGACAATTGATAATTCCGTTAATTCCCCGGCAACGGCGCCAAAATTGATTCACGTCCAAGCAACGGTCGTAGTCAATATAACTTGGTTTAATAAGTCCAAGATCGATCCCACAGAGAATTAACCTACCAATTGCAACTTTCACAACCCCAAAAGTACTTACGAATCAAGTTCCCAAACTTTGAATATATATTTGTGTATGGTTTTCGAATATCTAGTTTGCAAGAATTAAAGAATGCTTTAAAAGAAAGAATTGAATGTTGAATAAAATAATATAGAGAAAGACTAAGGTATTGATTTCCCCTATTGATGGAATCCCTTATCATTATGCTCATACAAATTGTTAATATATTCTATCAATCATGAACGCTATGTGTATCGTAACCTCTCCCGAGCAATTACAATAATTTACTAGTGCACTCTCCCGAGCTATCCTAGCTAGCTTTAATTTGAATAGTTCACTTTAGATTGCACCCAAGACTTCGTTATTCCTAATCCCGTCTTTACGCCTAAAATTATAGATTCCTCTAATAACCTAGGTGTGGTGTTGTTCAACAATAAACCTAAATATGCACTCTTTTCCAAGTTATGCACACTAAATAGGCACCGCTAATTGGGACGTCTACCAATTAACTACAATAAGAATGAAGTTGAACAAATAGAAATCTAATGCACAATTTGTAATCACATAAACGATAAGTTCATCTATCAATAGGTTCCATCAAAACCTTAGAAAAGAATTTAGCTACTCATGCTTGAAGAAACAAGAAGAATAATAATTGAAATCATAAAGAATTGCTTGATATAAAATAATAGAAAGAGTTTGAGAGGAATCTCTCCTACTAAAACCTTGCAAAAGTATTGAAGAAATAAAGTACATGCCACTATGGGGCAAACTAGGAGTTTATATAGAGGTTTTAGGGCTTAAAAACTAAGTTTGAGTCCAATTGGGATTTGCTGCCGCTGGGACTTCCGCGGTTCGTTCGCGGCCGCGGATGGACCGCGAACAGTAAAACTTCAGAGAGCCAGTTTTTCCGCGGTTCATCCGCGGTCGCGGAGAAACCGCGGTTTTTCACCCTGTTCCCTTGCGAATTTGGAAAAACGCAAAACATGAAAGTTGTAGCCCTTTGAATTATCTTTCCAACCATATATTATGGAGCCCAAATGGAGTTCTGACCGAAAAGTTATGTCCAATCTACTAAACAGTGCACAATATGCCTCTTCCATTCTTCGCTTGTTCTACACTTATCAAATTTTGACCCCCGAACTCGATTCCGGCTTAATTCCTTGGGCTTTTACTCAAACTTCAAAGCTCAAAATCACTTTAATTCATTCCATAACATCCATATAGCTCGGAATCACACCTTCTCGGCTACTTTCAACATAAGTTCTTGGCTTGTACCACATTTTGGCCTTTTTCACCATCTTTTGACTCCAAAACTTGCTCTTTTAGTCTTTATTAGCTCAAGTGTACCTATAACACACTAAGAACACTAATAAAAGTATTTTGTCATCATAAACAATATCAAAACAACAATAAAGCATGATTATTTAGGGCATTAATATAGTCAAATTCACCTATTATCAGCGAACATAATGGGACACTGCGAACGCGAAGGAAAGGGTGGGTCAGGCCAATGCGAACGCGAAGGAGGGCTGCTTTCGCATAGAGCAAAAGCTGGTCTGCAACAACTGAAATTTTCTGATGCCTTTTCTAAGTATAAAATCACACTAAACCACCTCTGAATCACTCCCGAGCCCTCAGGGCTCCCAACCAAACACACACACTAACTCAATAACATCCTACGAACTTACTCGAGCGATCAAATCGCTAAAATAACATCAAAATCAAAGAATCAAACCCCAAAACTCATAATTTTTATTTCAAAGTTCATAACTTCCAAATTTCCCATTTTTAGTCCGAAACACATCAAACGACGTCCGTTTTCAACCAAACTTTACAGATAGTTCTTAACACATATTTAAGACTTGTACCGGGCATCAGAACCAAAATGTGAGCCCGATACCTATATTTTCTAACTCATTTTTGTTTTCATTTTTCCTTAATAATTTCATAAAATAATTTAACAGAAAAATTCTTTTACCGGGGTACTGGACCTCGGATTTTGACTCCGGGCACATGCACAAGTCCCATATTTTTCTACGGACCTCCCGGGACCATCACATCACCGGTCTGGGTCCGTTTACCCAAAATGTTGACCAAAGTCAACTATATCAATATTAATATCATAATTCTTCAAATGTTTCACAAAATTCATATATTTTAACATAAAAATTTTCCTGCTTCGCGCCCGGACTATGCACACAAATTGAGGCAACCAAAAGGGGGGTTTTCAAGGTTTCGAAAGCACAAAAAAGGGAGAAATATGGTGATGACCCTTTGGATCGTCACATTCTCCACCTCTAAAACAACTATTCGTCCTCGAACGGAAAAAAGAAAGAAGCACCTGAGTCAGAAAATAGATGAGGGTAACGAGTCCGCATATAAAACCCAGACTCCCAGGTTGATGCCTCAGGAGGCTGACCTCTCCACTGAATACGCACTTAAGGAAAACTCTTCGACCTCAACTGTCGAACCTGCTAGTCTAGAATAGCTATTGGCTCCTCCTCGTATGACAGATCCTTGTCCAACTGGACAATGCTGAAATCTAACACGTGGGTAGGATCGTCATGATACTTCTGAAGCATAGACACAGGAAATGATGGATGCATGGCTGACAAGCTAGGTGGCAAGGCAAGTCTATAAGCCACATCCCCCGCTCGATCAAGTATCTCAAATGGACCAATATACATAGGACTAAGCTTGCCCTTTTTCCCAAATCTCATCATGCACTTCATATGCGATACACGGAGCAATACTCGCTTACCAACCATGAATGGCACATCTCAAATCTTGCGATCCGCATAACTCTTTTTCCGCAAATAAGCCAAACGAAGCCTGTCTTGAATGATCTTGACCTTATCCAAGGCCTCTTGGACTAAATCTGTACCCAACAACCGAGCCTCTCCTGGCTCAAACCATCCAACTCGGGACTGACATTGCCTACCATACAACGCCTCATAAAGAGCCATTTGTATTCTAGATTGGTAGCTGTTGTTGTAGACGAACTCTGCTAAAGGTAGAAACTGGTCCCAAGAGCCTCCAAAATCAATAACATAGGCTCGGAGCATATCCTCCAATATCTAAATAGTACTCTCGGACTGACCATATGTCTGAGGATAGAATGTTGTACTCAACTGAACCTGGGTGCCTAACTCCTACTAAACTGCTCTCCAAAAGCGTGAGGTAAACAACGTGCCTTGATCCAAAATGATAGATGTTGGCATACCATGAAGGTGAACAATCTCTCAGATGTAGATCTCAGCTAATCTCTCCGATAAATAGGTGGTGGCAACATGAAAGAAATGTGCTGACTTAGTCAGCCTATCAACAATAACCCAGATAGCATCAAACTTCTTTCGGGTCACCGGATGTCCAGTAACGAAATCTATGGTAATCCGCTCCCACTTCCAATAGAGAAGCTCAATACTCTGAAACATACCACTAGGTATCTGATGCTCATACTTGACCTGCTGATAATTTAAATATCGAGCCACATATGCAACAATATCTTTCTTCATCCTACACCACCAATAATGCTGCCGCAAGTTCTGATACATCTTTGCGGCGCCCGAATGAATAGAATACCGAGAACTATGGGCCTCCGCTAAGATCAACTCTCAAATGCCATCAAATTGGGCACACACACTCGCCCTTGCAACCTCAAAACACATCTCAAGTCACCTTTGTGGCACCTTCATGCTACACAGTGTCTTTCAGGACACATAAATAAGGATCATCAAACTGTCGATCACGGATACGCTCCAATAATGAAGATCGAGCAATCGTGCAAGCTAATACTCGGCTAGGCTCAGAAATGTCCAACCTCACAAATAGTTTAGCCAAGGGCTGAATATCCAAAGCAAGCAGTCTCTGGTTGACCAGAACATAAGCAAGACTACTCATGCTGGCTGACTTTCTACTCGATGCATCTGCCACTACATTGGCTCTCCCCGGGTGGTATAAAATAGTAACATCATAATCCTTTAGTAACTCCAACCATCTCCGTTGCCTCAAGTTCAACTCTTTCTTCTTGAACAAGTATTGCAGACTCTTGTGATCAGTGTATACCTCACACGTGACACCATACAAGTAATGCCTCCAAATCTTCAAGGCATGAACAATGGATGCCAACTCTAGATCATGGACTGGGTAGTTCTTCTCGTGAATCTTCAATTGCCTCAAAGCATAAGCAATGACCCAGCCATCCTGCATCAATGTTGCACCAAGCCCAACGCAAGAAGCATCATAATAAACTGTATAAGGCCCTGAACCTGTGGGCAAAACCAATATCGGTGTCGTAGCCAAAGATGTCTTGAGCTTTTGAAAGCTCTCCTCGCACTCGTCTGACCACTTAAAATGGGAACCCTTCTAAGTCAACCTGGTCATCGGGGCTGCAATAGATGAAAACCCCTCCACGAATCAATGATAATAACCGGCTAACCCCAAGAAACTCTGAATCTTAATAGATAAAGCTGGCCGAGTCCAATTCTTGACTGCTTCAATCTTCTTCGGGTCTACCTGAATGCCCTCTGTTGATACTACATGACCCAGAAATGCAACTGATGCATCATGGCCCCCTTCGAAAGTGTTTCTCCAAACTTTTTTAGTAGGACAAACTCAATCTCATTGTCCTTTTGGTCGTTTCCCTTCACTTCACAAGTATAAGTGGTGATGTGATTGTTAGGGTTTGAGGTTCTGTTGTGTTTCGGAAGATTCTATACTTCTTCGGGATGGATTTTAGAGCAACATTTTGTGGGAATAGCTTTTGTATGAACTTCTTCGAATTTACACCCTTTAGGATCGGGGGTGCGCCCGAAACTGGTCTTCACCTTCTTGTAGTTGGCTTCTGTCTTCTTCTCGCCCAACTCGATCCTCTTTGTGAGGTCCTCTGGCATCTTTATGATGGATGGGTCGGTTGTTGACCCGTTGTTGCTTGATCTAACGGGTACTTGTTCGGCTTAAGGAGCCATTATTGGTGCCGCTGTGCTTGGAGCTTTTTGGTGGCTCTGTAGTTGCAGAATTACCAGTTGTTGTTCCTATAACATCTCAAATATAACGTGAAGGCTAACCTCTTGTTCCTCCCGATCCATGGTTTTTTGAGATTCTTGTTAGTTTTCTTGGCATATACTCATGTTGGTATGGGAGCATATATCGATGTGTTGAGCTTGTGCGAGACCACATTCATGGGAATTGGTTCTCGTGCATCCCCAGGGTTTTGTGGTGGTATACCAATACCTCGAACAGCTACACCATTCTTTCTATGCTCCTCAAGACTATTGTTTTCATGTGCGTTCACCGAGTTAGACATTTTGACTAGAAATCGAAGATTCCTGGACAAGAAAAAGTGTGAAAAATAACTTGTGTTATTTAGTGAACCGGCAAGAAAATAATCATTATTATTTTTAGCCCCACGATGGGCGCCAAACTGTTTACCTTGAAAATGGTAATTATAATTAGATTTGATTTTGTGGTTCTAAAAATAAGTGAGTTATTTTTATGCTAATTGTTAAGCAATATATGCTAAGTTGTGAGACTAGATGCAAGTTATAAATATAATTAGTACAATCGATAGAGAATGTATTTAAGTTAGAGAGTAGAGAATATTCTTGTTCTTGTATTCAATATTGTGTCTCTTAAAAAATTACAAGGGTACCCTTTATATATGAGGGGAAATCCCAACATAGTACAAGTGTATTTATTACAAAGATATATGGCTGGTACTTCTATTTAATGCTACGGTACGAGCTCGTACTAGCCTAATAGGCTTGGTCAACCTTAATCAAGTGCCTTGGGAATCCCTTGCTTACCTATGAGTGTCGTTGATATGCAATGTCTCGTAGTTGAGCATCAAGAGCCTTCAGGGATCCCACAAATTGCCATAATCACCATAAAATCAGGCCTTATACAAGTTCATATGACTATTCTCCATGTATGTTGTAATTCCATTTGGGCCTTATGGCAATGCGGGTGAGATAGCCCTCGTGATATTGATTTGCTCATTGCACCTTAGATGTGCTTGCTTATCTCATGTTGTATTATTGTTATTCATTGTTCTTTCAATTTTACGTGTGCACCCTGCTGTGCTTGATATCAGTATTCATATGAATAGTTAACTTAAGCATTTTGGTTTGATGAGTATTTGGGAGCGGGCTGCGCTGCAACGGATGTTATGTGAGATACCATTTCCTTATATTTATTTGGTTTTCTAATTTTCCTCTGTGGAACAATTTGATGAAAACTATATTTTGTTGTTGTACATGTTATACTTATTAGATAATTATTTTACCTTGCTTTCCTTTATTGTGTGTTGCATAATTGAGTTATATTGGTTTGGTGTACGAGCTGTATGGTGTGAGGATCTGTGTGGTTTCGAGATGATTTTTTAGCTGGACTGTTTGTATTGGCTGCGATAAGGTTCTTAGACTTGAGCTTAGTACTATGGTATTGGGGGTGATGAGTGTTTGGAAGTTTGGGGGTGTTTCTTCTATGATTTGGGTAATGGCCTTTGGTAGGTGAGAGAGCTTCTTGACATGTTGACTTCATGGCAGCTATGAGTTGTTGCATGTTTCTTTATCATGGGCAGTGTTGTTGAAGTTCGGAACAAGGTAAATTCAATGCAAAGTGTATTGCCAGCATCCAGGATGTTATTTGGCAGCTATGATGGTTAGAGGTTATTGCTTCGGGAATTTGAGTCATGTGGAACACCATGTGGTAGATTTTGGCTCCATTCAGCTTGTTCAGGTTTATACAGAGTGATGATATGGAATTTGGGTCCCAAGATGAATTTCAGGTATTGGGGTTTGGCTTCTATCCTAAGATTTATGGACTAAAGATGAGGTGAGACCTTTAGTTGAGTTGTATTGTCAGTCCTACATAGGCTTGGGTGATGGGTAATCACCCCTGAGTGTATGTGTGGTAAGCTCATGCAGTGGTTCGATGGGTTGTGAGAGACTCTGGGCACGTTTGCGGACGAATGTACGTTTAAGTGGAGGAGGATGTAACGACCCGACTGGTCATTTTGGGCAATTTTGTCCGATTTGGCAGTTTGAGGTCGAGCAGCTTCATCTTATATGTATCAACTTGCGTACATAGTTGGGTTCTATTTCCGAATGAATCAGAGTCAAAGTGGAAGAAGTAATCTAGTTTTGGAAGCTTAAGCTATAAGAATTTGACCAAAATTTGACGTTTGATTAAGCAGCTCCAGAATGAGTTTTGGGTGATATCAGTAGCTTTGTGTGGTGATTTTGGACTTAGGCGTGCGTTCGGATACGAATTTGGAGGCCTGTAAGTTGAAAAAAAAATAAAGTTTGGAAAATGAAGAGTGTTGACCAAGAGTAGACTTTTATGATATTGGAGTTGGAGTAGGTTCGTATTGTCATTTGTCACATATGTGCAAAATTGGAGGTTATTCGGACGAGGTTTGATAGGTTTCGGTATCGTTTATGAAAGTTTGAGGTTTCAAGTCTATTAAGCTTGAATGGGTGTGTGATTCATGTTTTTGTTTTTGTTTGAGGTGATTCGAGAGATCGATTGAGTTAGTATGGTATTTTAGGACATGATGGCACATTTGGTTGAGGTTCCGGAGGCCTCGGGTGCGCTGCGATTGAGTATTAAGCGAATCCGAGCATTTTCAAAACTTAGGCATGGTTCTAGTGTTTAATTTTCACTGAGAGGGAAGAGATTTCCAATGAGGGCGATGGAATTTTTCTGAGGCGGAGTAGGGAGCACTGACAGCGGAATTTGGGGCGATGAGGCGCTCTAGGGCAGAATCTACAGGTTCGTTGGTCCAATTTTGGAAGCCTATATCTTTTGATCTATAAGGAATTTTGAGATGATTCAAAATCGAAAGTTGTATCTCATCATGTCTAGTTTCCATAAACGTAAAGAAACAATCATTTGGAAAAATGTAGTGAATGTTATGGACAAAATACTAAGGCCTATCTGTGTAGTCACTAGAAACGCAGACCACGCTACTTTTTCGCGATCGCAGAGGGGAGTTTGCTGCAGCGTTGATTTTTGGCTGTCAGCAAAAATAGAAATCTGAGAGGTGCATTATAAATACAAGATTTAGGGTTTTATTTATATTTTTGACCTAAAGAGCTCAGACCTCGGTGACTTTTCAAAGATTTTTCAAGAAAATTATCGGGTTACGTGATTCTAACTCGAATTTGAAATACATGAATCTATCATTGAATTCATCATTTGATTCGTGATTTGAGATGGAATTTGGGAATAATTTGTGAAGTCTTTTAAAAATGTAAAATAATGATTTGAAGGACCAAATGGTATTGGAATTTGATAATTTTTATATGGGTGAACTCGTAGAGGAATGTGTATTTAGTGTTTGTAAATTTTATCGAGTTCCGAGATGCGGGACGGGGAGTTGACTTTTTATAAATTGTGTAAGAATCATAATTTTGTTAATTAAAATTATTTTCTCTTGCATTGTTTGATGTACTCAAGTCATTTTTGGTTAGATTGGGCCGAGCGTAGGTGAATTAGTGAAGGAAAAGATAAATTGAGTACTCAATTGGCCGAATTGATGTAAGTATCTTGCTTAACCTTGTATGGGGGACTCCCCCTTGCAATTGAGTCTTCTATGCTAATTGTTTTCCGTGCACGCAAGGTGACAAGTGTGTGCTCGGACTTATTTGTGGGAAATTTTCTTTTAGGATTCTTAGGTCCCTATGTTCATTAAGTGGGAAGTTTTCCGATATGATTGTGTTTCATAATTGCTTGTTTTACGTCTATATGCTCCACACAATGTTGTTAACTTTCCTCTATTTCTTACTTATTACTTGGCCCTTAATTGGAGTGATTGTCCTCCTTATCATTTTGTTATTCTTAATTGTGAAATCTCTCTAAGACGGCGTGCTTATATGCTATGTGTCCAAATGTTGTGGTTGACGGTGTAGTTATCACTTGCTTTATATGTCTTGTTATTTTTGTAAAGGTTGTTGTGCTTCTTAGTTTTTTCATGATTCTCATATTGTCGTGTACTCATACTCTTGGTGGTAAAAAATTCTTGTGGTTGTGTTGTTGAATTGTTGTTGTTGTTTTTGATTTTAAACTATGCTGGTTTGTTGATATGTTGAGGAGGAATAAGGGAGAGTTGATGTTGTCCAGTACGATCGGGTTGCATGTCGCAACAAGGAGTAATAAGGGTGAACAGGTAGCATCGGATTGCACGCCATATAGATATATATATATATATATATATATATATATATATATATATATATATATATATATATATATATATATATATATATATATATATATATATATATATAAGGGAGGACTAGCTTTTGCACATAGCAACAAGGAGTAATAAGGGTGAATGATCATGAGTAACTGATATGGTGATATATATACTATTTACTCTTATTGTAATTGTTAAGGAGGAATAAGGAGGATTGGTGGGATCGGGTTGCAAGCCGCAACAAATAGATATATATGGTTATGTATTCCTCTTGATTGTACAAGTTATTCTGTGGTTTTACATTTCATTTAAGATTTGATTATAGTTGAATGCTAAGAAGACCATGGTCCATTTGTTTAAAACTTCGACGATTTGTATTTCGGGTTTCATTGAGTTTTGAGGGTCGGTTATTGGCATTAAGTTGTTGACTTGCCTTTGTTCCTTGAATTCTTTCTCTGAAACTATTATTCCAGTGAATTAATATTTAAAGTAAATTTACTACGTTGAATTATTTTCTCCAGTCCGGTTAAGTTATCAGTTATATCGTGATTTAAAATAAAGCAATTAGTACTACATTACTATAAATGGCTTTCAAATTTGAACCCACCGTGCGTATGATTTCGCAATGAAATGTTCCTTAACCCAATGATGTTGAATCTTACTTAAAAAGGAATTTCAACTAAATTTTAATTTTATTTAAAATCCTATATTAAGTGTAATATTTCATTCGATGTTATATTTTATGTAAAAGGGTATTTTCTTATTCAAATAATTTCTAAAAATAACTTCATCTTTTCTTGTTGATTTCCTAATTGGTTTAGAAGTCGTAATCAACTTATTGTTATTTAAATAAGACTCCTTGAACATCTTTATGGCATTGGTTATGGACCATATATACTGAGTGGCATGAGGATGATGTTGATCAAAATGTGATTCAGATTTGTGGGCACAAGGTTCCATGTGTACTGAAGGCGTGGAACGTGATATTATGACATGAGATACCGAGGATTGAGATGGTCGGAATTGTGTATTAGAAATTATGTGGATGATTGAGCTGGCATCGCTTTCTTTGTTTGAATGTATCCTTACTTGTCTGTGCCCCAGTTATATTGGTGTTCATTTACTTGATTATTGTTCATTACTATCCGTATTTTCCTTTATTGTCTCTCCCTACTATTGATATTACTTTGTTAATTGTATCTTGATAATTTATTATTATATCCTATTCAATTTATTTGACTAGTAAGTGTATTGACTATTCCTCGTCACTACCCCACCGAGGTTAGTCTTGATACTTATTGGGCACCATCGTGGTGTGCTCATACTACGCTTATGTATATTTTTTTGTGTACAGGTCCAGGTATTTGATCGATAGTAGTTGTAGGAATCGTTGTGGTGGAGACTCAAGGTAAACCTGCTACTGCGTTTGCGGGCCTCGGAGACACCTTCGTTTGTATTTGCTTTCAATTGTTCCTTCTTGTTCTGGAACAGTGTTGTATTTATTTTGTATAACTACTCTTACTGTTCATTACTATCCGTATTTTCCTTTATTGTCTCTCCCTACTATTGATATTACTTTGTTAATTTTATCTTGATAATTTATTACTATATCATATTCAATTTATTTGACTAGTAACTGTATTGACTATTCCTCGTCACTACCCCACCGAGGTTAGTCTTGATACTTATTGGGCACCATCGTGGTGTGCTCATACTACGCTTATGTACCTTTTTTTGTGTACAGGTCCAGGTATTTGATCGATAGTAGTTGTAGGAATCGTTGTGGTGGAGACTCAAGGTAAACCTGCTACTACGTTCGCGGGCCTCGGAGACACCTTCGTTTGTATTTGCTTTCAATTGTTCCTTCTTGTTCTAGAACAGTGTTGTATTTATTTTGTATAACTACTCTTAGAAGGGCTTGTGATTGGTACCACCGGCTTCGGGAATTGTAAGTGTCGAGAGTTATATAATTTGAAGTTAGTGAATATTCATATTATTTCTGTTTAATGTTAGGCTTACCTAGTTTAGAGACTAAGTGCCATCACAATTCCTTCGGAGAGATTTTGGGTCGTGACAATAAGTTATTTTTTTCCTATAAATATAAGGGTCTTATCATATTATAAATCATCCCAAATCAATAATAAGTCTCTCTACTTTTTACTTCTTCGTCTTTTATTGTTTTATAACATAACAAGATTTATTAATCAAATTCCCCCCAACGACCAACATTATTCTCATCAAACCACAGAAATCAAAATAGTAAAATACAACATCTTTATACATTTTTATTTTTCTCATTCCCTCTAATTATTTACTTGTTTTCCCATTTCAAGAAACATCTTCGGCTCACCTTGGCATCCAAGTTTTCTTTTCTGAGCTTCAACATCCTCAAAATCCTCGTCCTCAAATTTGCTTATTAAAGACAGGTACTCAACATTTTCTTGAAAAATCTTGACCAAAACCAAATAAAGAGAGACGGTAAAAACTGTAATCCCAACTAAATACCAACTGAATTGGATATTTACTAATGACTTTGCTCTTTCTAGGGCTTCATTATTATGGCATCTAGCCACTTTATGACCATCTTCATAGTTCAAAAAACAACCTTTTGGCATAAAACTTGGAGTCCAAAGCATAATACCTACGACCATCATCCAAATTCCTTGAAACATAATACTATAAGATCTCACAAAACTGTTCAAGAAACTCTTGGGGAAAGGAATGCTCAAAAGGGTAGTAGCTAAACATGCAAAAATGACAATTTGGAGAAGCCAATGGTATTGTCCTTCAAGACCTGTATGGTCAGTAGAATGAAGATGGAAGAGAAGAAGTTCTTGGCCAAAAGCAACAGTTGCAAGAAATTGTGTGAGTCCATATTTGGCTGTGGTTGAAGGGATATTAATTTTGTCAAAGATTATTGTAAAGACTGCATAGACAAAGAAAGTAAGGGATATATTTGCATGTTCAAAATTATGGAGATGATAAGAAGGAATGGTTCCATCAGAATCAAGAGGTTGGTGTTTTGATGGACCAATGAAGAGTTCCATTGATATTGAAACTAAGGTGCCACCCATAATGAAGAAGAGTTCGGCATACCTGACATTAAAAGTACAATGAGTTAAGTGCGCTAAAACTTTTAAAGATAGAATTCATCAAATTTTAATCCTAAAATTGCTTTGAATAATCAAGAAATATTCCAAATACCTAATTTAATTCAAATGTATAATGAGTTAAGTGCTAAAAAAAATTCCAAATATATATATATATATATATATATATATATATATATATATATATATATATATATATATATATATATATATATAGAAAATATATATATATTCAAAAGTGTAATAAGTTAGTTGACTACAAATCTTAAAAGTGGAACTCATCAAATTAAATCTTGAAACTACTCAGAATAAAATGAAGAAAAGTTCTGAATACCTGCTTTTGGGTGCTGGGAACCATAGCAAAGAAATGTAGGATTTTGGGTGGAGAGCATGTAATTTTATGTGGTTGAGCAAATGCCAAATACCAATAAGAAAGAAACCAAAACCTGGTATTACGTGCCCTATCAGTGAGCCCATTTTTTGAGTTGTTACAAATACTTTATTTTATTAGTCTTGGATGAGATTAAACGAGGGAAAAGCGAGAAGATTATATATATAGATGGCTAAGGAATCATCAACAACAACAACAACAACAACTATCCAATATAATTCCACGAGATGGGTCTGGGAAGGGTAATACGTACGGAAGCCTTACCCGTACCCGAAGGGACAGAGAGACTGTTTCCAATCGACCCTCGGCTCAGGAAAAAGAGAATAAGAAAAAAAGCAAAAATAGGAGAGTATTAGTAACTCTATGAAAAATCACATATACATTTATCAAAACATAAACCATAAACCATAAACCATAAATAAAATGGCATGCAGTAATCTCAAAACATAAACAAACACAAATCAACTATTGGGAGCCCTACCAAACCCCCAGACCGGGAAAGAAGTGCGAAAGATACAAGGGCCCTTATCCGACAACCCCGATACTAGATCTCCAGACTCTCCTATGGATTTTGATAGTCATTACGGCAGTAAATTGTATGGGGTAGCCACTAATTTAAAGCGGTATTTATTTTTATCTAATATTTTTAATACTGAGCAAAAATAGCTACTAATTTTTTTAAATTAATATAAAAGGATGTTGTTACCCTTTCCTTCCCAAACGTACCCGCATCTTCTCATCCACCGGGGCCACTCCCACATTTTCCCAAATAACTTCATTCCTAATCCTATCCAACCTGGTGAGGAATCATGGTACTTTATTTCCATTATTTTATTTTAAAAATATTTTTATTAGTACAAACTTGACAAGGAACCATGGATGTGGCAATGGTGGATATCATGGATGGGATCGGGTTTGCGTCGTAAAAATAAAGAAGTTCCTGATTGATAATGCTTTCCCTTTAATGAGTCACATACGACGTGAATTCATATTAGTTTTGCTTTTGCTTGTGATACAGTTATAATTAAAATTAAAAATAAGCATGAAAAGAAATCCTAGGAAAATGTTCTGTGCGAACTTTTTGTTTTTCTTCTATGTGTTTGAGAGTAAAAGATGTTTTGAAAAATCACTGAAACCAAATATAAAGTATGTATTTTGTAAGCCTCCAAATAGCTATTTTTTTCCACATGAAGCTCAAACTTGGACGTTAAGTTCGTGCACAATCAAAACCACGAGAATTTAATACATGCATTCAACATATATATGAGTGAGACCTAGAGTTTTAATATAAAAGCAAGAATATTGTTACTACTATCAAACAACAGTTCATTAATTATCTATGATACAAATAATTATTAATGACATATTTTATTCAAGTTACGATCTTCAAGGGCAATTGCTAAAGAGTTTCATTAAAATACTTAGAATTTGTTAATACTATTATTAATCTTTAATAAAAGTTCTTTTCTGAAATATATTTTTACTCTCCAAAATGTAAATATCGGAAAACTTTTTCTACGGAAGTGCCATTCGAGAAAAATCGTTTTCCGTTATGCCAAACACATTTAACTTCTTTTCTTTTTAATTCTTCAGCACTTTGTACCTCATTTTGAATAGACGTTTCCTTCTTTTCACCTATTATACCAACCTCCGAAATTTTTTTTCCACGAAATGTTAGAATCTTATGTGCTATTATGGTACCTAGCATATATTGATCCAGGATTTATATTCTAGGGGTTCAACTTTAATGGTTTTTAACATTGAACATATTATATTTTTAAATTATTGGTTCAAATCTATTATTTTTTACAATTTTAATAAATATTTACTCCATATGAAAAGTTATGGGTTCAATTAATTGAATCAGTATCCACCACTGTGCATCCGCCCCTAGTACCTAGACTCTCTAATACTGGTGAATTTTAGTAATTCAATTTGGTCGGCTCCATGAGCTTTCATCTTATTGGCGAGAATTTTACTTTTCACCTTGTAATCCCTCCATATTTACCCTTCCCGATCACCACATGTATTGTAAAAATTTAAAAATAAATACACAAAGAAAAAAAGATCCTCTCGTACACATAATTAATAAGCCAGGAATATAAAAGATCCTTAAGATACTACAGAAAAAATAGTCTCATAAATGGTGTATCAATTAGAGTGACATGACATGCCTTTGTTGTTGAAATTTAGACAAATAAAAGTTGCAGCTTGCAAGAAATTGTCATATTTGTTTTTATTACTCCACATAATATGTTATTTTGTGATTTGGGGAAATTTCCTTAGTTTATGTGCGTCGCATTCGCTTGTTAAATTGGACTTCATTTACTGTAAACCATATATCTCATGCTCTTTCCTAAACGTATGGACATACTTTTCACGAGATATTCCACATAAAATAATTTTGATCTCTCTTGTGTTTGGTTGTGTCACGATCCCGAACCCTGCTAATGGCCGTGATGGTGCCTAATCTGCTTGCTAGACAAGCCAACACTCACATCAATAACAGAATTCAATTATTAAGTCATTAACTAATTCACAATTTAAAAGCAAAGCGGAATAAATTATAACTCAAATATCAAATGTGCATAAAACTCATACAGGGTCCACACAAGACCAAAATTGTCTCATAAACTCTCCCAAAACACGGGTGTCATAGCCGGTGACAACTCACAAGCATCTAATAAGAGTACAATATCCCCACTGAATACAAGGTCTATCCGAAAATGACGAAGATACAAAGACAAATACAAGTATTTGATAAGAGTACAAGATCTCATGTGTTGCGGATCGCATCAAGCAACACACCACGAAGTCTCCTAAAAGCACTCCTACTCTGCTGGGTCAATACCTCCAAAACCAGTCTTAGAATCTATACAAAATATGTAGAAGTATAATATGAGTACAAAACCACAATACCCAACAAGTATCTAATCTAATTTAATAAGTAATTGCAAGTTGTCAATAATCGGACATACCAACCGCTTAATAATCATAAGATGCATAAACAATATATGTGAAGTGAGTGGAGAAGTTAATACCTCATTTTCCTTACCTTCACACTCAGATTGATGTTTTCTATATGAAAACGAAAGAGAAGCAAATTCAGAAGGCAGTGATCAAAGCACAAGCAAGTCACCCAAGTAAAAGAATCTTGTTTTCTGATCAATATGGTAAGACATCGCATATCAAACAGTACTTTCTAGTTTAAACATAAAAATAATAATATGGCAGCAACGAGGATCATCTTGGTATTGTTGTTCAACATTTCTTTTTACCCCTATGACATGCTTTTTTAGTCACAGAAATGTAGTAGCATATTTAAGATCCTAAGTTACAAAATCCTCTATTTCTATCTTTAACTCCGTGCCCTATAAAATAGTGTTACGTAAAATAATACGAAGGGGTATCAATTTAGAATGCAATTAGACTATAGCTGATACTAGTACTTTATAATATGTCTATGCCAAGGAAAGATCGGATTTTCCTTTCGTTAATTTGTTATTACTTTGAGAATTTAGTTTATATTTGAGCAAATGCTACTCCATTTTCCATTTTCAAAAACCAGTCCTTATCCAGAAGAAAGGTTATATACTTACAGGTAAACGTAGGACAAAATTTCTCCAATTAGGTGAGTGCTCTACATCCAGATACATAACTCAGTGGTAGAAAAGAACCTAAGTTCCAGCAAAAGAAACTCATGAACCATTTAGGAATGTCAGATGCATGTATCAATCTCCAACATCTACTTATTTCTGCAAGACAACGACAAACAATGATGTAATGTATCTCATACAGCTAAAACTTTTTACAGATTGTAGACAAATGAACGAGCATAACAAATACTAGTAAAAGAACTGAATTTATACCATGTTAAATAAGGAAAACCAAGAAACTATAACAAAGAAACTGTCTCTAAGACTATAATCATGTAGGCGGAAAAGGTAAAGCACATAGAAAGAAGTTAAGAAAACAAAGATTTAATCAGTGATCAGTTCAGTTATTGTAGACATAATATCCCTTAAGGATAGACAAGACTTCATAAATCAAAAATAAAAGGTCTTATAATCTAAGAGAAATCATCCTCTACAAAGATTATACTAAAATATTGCATGATGCGAGCAAAATCCTTACAGTTTTTAGAAGTCAACAAAAATGCAGCCAACAATCAAAGGATAAAATCAACATAAATCAATAAACGAAGCAAGCTTTGTGACGTTTCCTCAAATGCAAATTATTAAATATCTACAAAAGCTAACATAGATTGCATCTCAGCACATGTTTTTTAATTGTTCAAGGATTTTAACAAATTATAAAACAGGGGAGTAAGTTGTTCTATACGAAGATTATCAATTTAAGAAATCTGTAACCATCAATCAGCCAATATAGTCAACTGTTATGGGCTAGTGCGACAATAAAGAAGACATATATGCGAAGATTAGCTTAGTCTACCAAAATCTTTGAATGCGAATGACATAGCCGATTAACAGATACTGAGTATATAGTGCTGTCACGATCCCAAAACCAATTCGGTTATGATGGCGTCTATCATGGAACTAAGTCAGCCAATATAATCCCAGAAAGATTAAACAATCATGAAAGAATGTTTAAGCTCGCATGACTCTTGATGCTGAAAAAGAATTTTGAATTTGTTTCCCCGTGTTGTCAATCCAAGACATAGCAACACCTCATGGTTTTTAACCAGAGTTGCATGCAAAGGTGTTATTTAGGTTAACCCTATCTTCTGAATAGCATTCTAATATAGCATCTTCACCACCTATTATGAAAAGACAATAGTTTAAGAAGATAACAAATTATTTACCAGTATCAAAAAGCTTGGGCTCGAATAGGATAGAATGGATGCAGTAGACTCAACAACCAATCACAACTAGGTTGCGATTGAGGTATAGTTGATTGTCATAATGCAATTTGAGGAGGATGAAACTTGTGTATCTAACTTGACATAACAGCCTCTTTCCTTCCAAAACTCCCATTTCATAATTAGTCCAGATCATGGCTTTTCCTCTTTCATATTTACCAATTATGTGGAGTTCCTCTCAAAAATTATCTCCCATGAGCCTCAAGATCAATACAAAATTCATCTTTTCCAGTGGTTTCCAATTACACAAAAATGTTAGATTACCGGAATACCACTATAATTCTCTTCCCAATGGTCAAAGCACTAGCCCCTCTAAAGTTGTGCCTCAGCCCGATGGCATCATCAACAAAGAAAGAACTCATTTTCCTCCACCATAGCTCATTCTTGTTATTGGAACGTAGAAGTGACTCGGATCTGAATCACTCCTCTTTTATTGGCATAAACCAGAACACCTTCCGTAAATACGCCTTGGATGAGCCTAACAGCCGTGTACCTGGAAGCACTTTTGTTTTCAACCGCCAGATGGTAAAGGAAGGCGCCATCCCTCCTTTCTCTCGCAATCACAATAGCCGTACAGTCGAATAGTTGAGTTAGACGGGGGATAACGGTCGAACTATCAAAGAGGTCCGCTACCAAAGAATTAGGAGTTATAACATTCATAAAAGAAGCCAGATCCTTCAACTGCTGCCCTCTGAAGAACCACCAAGCGACTGCACCCAACTACTACCAGCAAGTTTCTTTATCCCTTTCGCTTTCATCACGGATCTTAGGCTGTTGGCATCATTGCAATTAAAAAGAAAAGACAAACTGGAAGCAAGCACATAGTTTGATCCGAGTTCAGGCTCTATTTTGAGCAGAATATCTCTTATATTTTCGTCTACACAAGGAATACGACCATGATGCTTACAAGCACTAATGAAACTCCTCAGTATCACAGAATTGGCCTCTATAGGCATGCTCTTTATAAGATCATAAGCTTCTTCTAATTCTCCAGCACGTCCAAACATGTCCACCATGCATCCATAGTGTTCCATAGTTGGCCTGATGTTATAAACACTTACCATTTTATGAAAATATTTACGGCCCACATCAACAAGGCCTTTATGACTACAAGCACATAGAATCGCAGAAAATGACAAGCTGTCTGGTCTAAAGCCAGCTTCTTCCATTCTGGTAAACAAGGATACAGCTTCTTCTCCATGACCATTATCGGCAAGGCCAGAAATCATGATGGTCCAGGTCTGCAGATTTTTATCAGCCAGTGAATTGAAGATGTGGAAAGCCTGTTCTATATGCCCGCATTTTGCATACATTCCCAGGAGGGCTGTTTCCAGTTCAACATGCAGTTCAATACCACTGGTGACAATGTGCGAGTGAATACATCTACCTAATCTGATATTCAGGACATGAGTACATGCTCCAAGCAAGCTGACCAAAGTGATGGAATTTGGCCGTTCATTTGCTAGCTTCATGCTTTGGAACAGGAGCAGAGCATCTGAAGGCAAGTTACTGAGACATCCAGGAAAAAGCTGATTATTATGACTTTGAAAAGCAGGACATACAGCAAAATACATCAGTTTAAAAGATAAAAAGGAGAAGAAAGCAGCAAGACAGTCATATTATCAGATATACAACATCAAGGAGATGGAAATTAGCAAATATTCATTCACATGCCAAGAAAGGGTTAAAAAGGATACAGAAAACTATTAAATTGGTCCACTATGATTTGGAAAAAACAACTATTTCAACTTCTAGTACTTCGATAAAAACAGAATTGGTCCACATTTGTTCAAGAGAACCAAAAATACGTTGGGCACCAAATTTCTGAACGATGGAAACAAGATCACATTATCCATGGAAACTGACACCTATTATGCATCAGCAGGCAGACCTAGCAAAACAAGGTTAGCCCTTAGAAATTTCTCATAATATGATACTTAAACTTGTTTTGGGAAAGTAGTAAACTTGAGGCACCGGAAAATTTACCCAAGTTTGTATTTCTGTTCTGTGTTCACCCACATTACAATCAGAGGTGGACCTACGTTGTGGGTTGAGGGGTCACGGGACCCCGCTAGCCTCGGCAAAAATCCTGTATATACATATTATATACATCTGTACATATATAGGGACCCCTTAAATATTGTAAGTGTGCCCCCAGATACAAAGTGACGAGCAGGGAAAGTGGTCTTTGGGCACTTAAATTCCCTCGTTTGCTAGTTGTGACGCGGGTTCGAATCCCCAAATTCAGCTTTTTTCTACTCCTTTCAGCTTTTTCTCCTACATAAATCTAATTTATATTTAAGTAGTAAATTGCTTTATTTTTTACTTTTATCTTCTTTTTTTGAATTCAATTATAATTTAGTTCCCAAAAAAAATATAATTTAGTACTAATATAATAGTCAACTTAATTAATATTTTAATTTTTTGAATACAATGTAATTTATATTTAATAGTAAATTGCTTTATTTTTACTTTTATCTCTTTTTTTTTATTCAATTATATTTTAGTACTAATGCATAATAGTCAAGTTCAAAATTTTTTAATCCCTAAGTTCAGCTTTTTTCTACTCCTTTCAGCTTTATCTCCTCCTTAAATGTAATTTATATTTAATAGTAAATTGCTTTATTTTTACCTTTATCTTCTTTTTTCGAATTCAATTAGAATTTAGTTCCCAAAAAATATATATATAATTTTTTAATAATATACTAGACAAATTAATTAATATTTTAGTTATTTGAATACAATGTTATTTATATTTATTATTTAATAGTAAATTGCTTTATTTTTACTTTTATCTCTTTCTTTAAATTCAATTATAGTTTAGTACTAATACATAATAGTCAACTTAATTAATTATATTCCTTTTCAAATACCTCCCTAAAAATTGAAAGTCTCAAATTGCAATTTATCGGTCCACAAATAGGAAATACAAATCCTTTTGCGACAACCTTCCGCTACAATCTAACACGGCAATGGCAATTAAGAGTTTGACGCTCTTCTTCAGTTCTTTTAGTATTACCATACTCTTAATCTTGATTTCTTTAGTAAGTCTTTGATAATCATAAGTTTGAACGCCCTTTTGATCACTGACCCTCTTTTTATTTAAAACTAGAATTTTAAAGTATGAAACATGCTTAATCAAACATATTCCCTTCCCATAGCACCCATTTGCTAAGAAATATATCTCTCTCTCAATATATATATATATATATATATATATTTGGTGCTTTCTTTTTCTTTAGAACTTTCTTATCGTTAATACTTGGATGATAAGTCATCATAAATATTATGTTTTCAAAGAGTTGCACATCGTATTTTATCGCTAGTGATTAGTATACAGTGGTGCCCCCGTCGTGCTCAAATCCTGGGTCCGCCTCAGATTACAATGATCATCTCACTTTTATTAATGACTAGAACTGTTTGTCGAATCACCATTTAACTCCTTGAGTACTACCAAATACCTTCCACAAATATCTATGGTAGCGATACATCATCTTGACACACTTTCAGGGGTATCCAGAAAACGTAACTAGAAGCCCGATTCCAGAGTAATATATGGATATATGAAATATATTTAGAAGGAGAAAGAAGAAAAAATCTGTAAATAAATAAATACATAACACAATAAAAAGCCCGATTCCAAAGCAATATGCAGAAAATATTTCTTACTACAGTATATAGAAGAAATATGTTGAGTAAGAGAAATAAGAACAAACTGAAACTAAGAATAAAATAAACATACAGTCAATGTTTCATTTTATATGATGACGTTTGACTCCAACTGAGTTAATAAGAAAGAAATAAGACTTTTTACAGATAAGCTAAATATATCACAAACCCATATCCTAAACATATAGTTGTGTTCAACACACCATAACAATCCTATGTGAGCATTAGAGACGGATCAAGGATTTGAACTTTATGGATTTTGGATTCTAGTACAATAACCTCAAGTGCTAGTAGGATTCTGAAATTAAATTTTTGTATATATTTAATAAATTTCTTAACACATATATAAGGTTATGGGCCCAAGCTACTGGGTTTTGACACTGTATCGTAAAGCCTATCTCCGCCCTTAGAGAGCATGTCACTGTGGACAAACTATAAGATTAAGAATTTCCTAGAAAGTTTTCAATCTTCTTGAGATGGTCTACGAAGAATGACGCAATAAAATAGCATATAAAATGGAATGGAGGAAGTAACATATCTTACTGAAAAAGATATCGCGTACCAATGAACATAAGCAGCTATCATAGAACTCCAAGAAACTATATCCCTCTCAAGCATTTCATCAAACACTCGTCGTGCAGAACAGATCGCACCAAAACCAGCATACATTCTGAAAAGGGTGTTCTCCACATGTATATCCGAACTGAAACCGGACTTGAAAGCCATTGAATGCAACGACCCACCAGTTCCAATCATCAAACAATGCCCACAAGATTTCAGCACAACAGGTAATGTGAATCTATCTGGTTTCAATCCCATTTTTTGAAGCTGATTAAAGAGCTTCACGGACTCAATTTTCGTGGAGCTTTTTGAATATGCTCTCATCAGTGTGTTCCAAGCGAAGATTGGTGGAGTAATCGGAGAATTATTGAAGATTGTGCGAGAGAATTGGAGAGATATTGAAGACGAGAAGGATATGAACTGGGAAAGACGATATTCGTTGTGATCAAGTGCTATTTTGATTATTAGAGAATGAAGTTGGAGAAGATGGAGAGTCGTTTTAGACCGTTGGAAAAGTGCCTCAAATTGGTGGGAAATCATTTCCAAGCATTCTAGTTGATATAGAGACTAGAGAGTGTTCTAATTGCAAATTAGTTAAAGGAAGGAAGATTTACATGCGCTTCACAATGAAATTATTCACCCCCTATTTGGATGGTTGTTTCCGTAAAAATTGCACGCAACAGCCTTATTTTGTTGCTCTCCTTTAACTTATATTCATTTTTTTAAATTTTTTTAACTTGTACTCACTTTTTAAATAAATTCATTCCCCTTTTTCTTCTCCTTCTCCTCCTTCGTTTTCAAGCAAAGGAAATGGAAAGTCACAACTGATTCACTAAGATAAAATCACTTAGAGCATGTTTGTAATGCCACATAGGAATTGAATATAGGTGTAATTGGATATAATTACACAGTTTGGCAAGTTTGTTTGGCCAAGTAATTACTTGGTCAACATGGAATTGAGTGTAATTGGAGGGTGTAATTACACTCTCCAATTCTCAAGAGGAGGTGAGAATTGGTGGTAATTACACTTTGTAATTACAAGGTTATTTTTTATTTTCTTTCCTTTTTATTTTTATTTTAATTTATTTTCTTTATAACTTTTTATTTCTATTATTTTAATTTTTAAAATTTTTATTTTTACTTTTTAATTTCTTTTAAAATTATAAAATATATTTTTTGTACATTATTTATCTTTTATTTGTCTTCCTTTATTTCTTGTTATTTCATGTAATTGTTTATATTTTATTTTTATTTATTTTATTATTCTATTTTTTGAAACTTCACCTCCTAATATTATAAATAATGAGTCATTTACAAACTTATCATATAATGAGTGATGTAATTAAAGTGGAATTTTATTGTTGAATGTGGTTATAAACTTATTATGTTTCATAATCTAAAATTATAGTGGAACTTACTATTATTAT
>JASVEL010008004.1:0-84212 GCA_032618575.1 Nicotiana noctiflora
GAAGTCTCTCCTGAATCACCTTCACCTTGTCTAAAGCATCTTGGACTACCTCTGTCCCCAACAACCTAGCCTCGCCGGACTCGAACCAACCGACTGGAGACCTACACCGTCTCCCATATAAAGCTTCATACGGTGCCATCTGAATGCTGGGCTGATAGCTATTATTATAAGCAAACTCCGCAAGAGGCAAGTAATCAGCCCATGAACCACCGAAATCAATGACACAAGCACGCAACATGTCCTCCGATATCTGAATAGTACGCTCAGACTGCCCATCCGTCTGTGGATGAAATGCTGTGCTCAGCTCTAACTGTGAACCCAACTCTCGCTGAAATGTCCTCCAGGAGATGTGAACTGGGTACCTCTGTCTGATATAATAGAAATAGGAACTCCGTGCAATCTCACTATCTCACGGATGAATATCTCTGCGACCGCTGCGAGGTATAGGTAGTACACGCTGGGGAATGAAGTGAGGCGACTTGGTCGACCTATCCACCACCACCCAAATCGAATCAAACTTCCCCGTTGTCCGAGGGAGTCCAGCTGACAAAATCCATAGTAATCCTTTCCCACTTCCATTCGGGAATATCAATACGGCTGGAATACACCGCCGGGTCTGCGATGCTCGTACTCGACTCTGGCGACGGTTCGGACACGCGAGCTACGTGGCTCGCAATATCTTTCTTCATCTTTCTCCACCGATAATGCTGCTTCAAATCACTGGTACATCTTCGCGGCTGCTGGATGAATAGAATACCACGAGCTATGGGCCTCCTCCAATATCAACTCACGAAGGCCGCATCAACATTGGGCACGCATATCCGGCACTGCATCCGCAATACACCATCACTATCAATAGTGACATCTCCGGCATCATCATGCTGAACTCTGTCCTTGAGGACAAGTAAGTGTGGATCATCATATTGGCGCTCTCGGATACGATCATATAAAGAAGAATGATCCATTACACAAGCCATCACCCGACTGGGCTCAGAAATATCCAGCTTCACTAGCCGATTGGCTAACGCCTGAACATTATAAGCCAATGATATCTACCCAGCTGGAATATATGCCAAGCTGCCCATACTGACCGCCTTTCGGCTCAAAGCATCGGCCACTACATTGGCTTTCCCGGGATGGTACAAGATAGTAATATCATAGTCTATAAGCAATTCAAGCCATCTCCGCTGCCTCAAATTTAGATCTTTCTGCTTAAACAAATGCTAAAGGTTGCGGTGGTCCGTATATACATCACAAGATACACCATATAAGTAATGCCTCCAAATATTCAAGGCATGAACAATAGCGACTAACTCCAAATCATGAACATGGTAGTTCTTCTCGTGGGGTTTTAGCTTACGAGAAACTTATGCAATAAATCTGCCCTCCTACATCAACACACAACCGAGCCCAACTCTAGAAGCATCACAATACACCGTATACGACCCTGAAGTTGATGGCAACACAAGTACTGGAGCTGTGGTCAAAGCCTCCTTGAGCTTCTGGAAGCTCTCCTCACATTCATCGGACCACACAAATGGAGCATTCTTCTGTGTCAACTTAGTCAACGGTGAAGCAATAGATGAGAAACCCTGAACAAACCGGCGATAATAGCCTGCCAAGCCGAGAAAACTTTGAATCTCTGTAGCTGAGGAAGGTCTGGGCCAATTCTGCACTGCCTCGACCTTCTGTGGATCAACCCGAATACCATCACTGGACACTACATGTCCTAGAAAAGTCACAGTGTCAAGCCAGAACTCACACTTAGTGAATTTTGCATAAAGCTTCTCTTCTCTCAACCTCTGCAGTACTACCCTCAGGTGCTGGGCATGCTCCTCCTGGCTGCGTGAATACACCAGAATATCATCGATAAACACAATCACAAAAGAATCAAGGTACGGCCGAAATACGCTATTCATCAAGTGCATGAATGCAGCTGGGGCATTAGTCAGCCCAAAAGACATCACCAGGAACTCGTAGTGCCCATATCGCGTCCTGAACGCTGTCTTCATAATATCTGAGTCCCTGATCTTCAACTGATGATAGCCCGATCGAAGATCAATCTTATAAAATAAACTAGCTCCCTGGAGCTGATCAAATAGGTCCTCAATACGAGGCAATGGGTACTTATTCTTCACCGTTACCTTGTTCAGCTGCCTGTAATCAATGCACATCCTCATTGTGCCATCTTTTTTCTTCACAAACAACACCGGTGCACCCCAAGGTGACACACTCGGATGAATGAAACCCTTATCTAAGAGTTCCTGAAGCTGTTCCTTCAATTCTTTTAACTCTGCTGGTGCCATACAATAGGGAGGAATAGAAATGGGCTGAGTGCCCGGCATCAAGTCAATACCAATGTCAATATCTCTGTCAGGCGGCATGCCTAGCAGGTCTGCTGGAAATACATCCGGAAACTCCCTCACAATGGGGACCGAATCAAGGCTGGGTGTCTCAGCCTCAACATTTCTAATGAAGGGCAAATAAGATAAACAACCATTGCCAATCATTCATTGGGCCTTTATATAAGAAATCACCCCGTCGGACACATAATCAGTCAAGCCACGCCACTCGATCATCGGATTACCTGGAATAGCTAGTGTGACTGTCTTGGCATGACAGTCCAGAATTACATGGTAAGGAGATAGCCAATCCATGCCTAGAATCACATCGAAATCTACCATGCCCAATAGTAATAAATCAACTCGGGTCTCCAGACCCCCAATAGTAATAAGACAGGATCGATATACCTGATCCACAACAACAGTATCCCCCACTGGGGTAGACACATGTACGAGCAAAGCAAGAATACCACGGGTCATACCCAAGTGATGTGCAAAATAAGTAGAAACATAAGAATAAGTGGATCTGGCATCAAATAAGACAGAAGCATCCCTGTGGCAGACTAAGATAATACCTAAAATGACCGCATCTGAAGCACTTGCATCCTTCCTATCCGAAAGAGCATAGAAACGAGCCTGGCCTCCACCAGTCCGATCCTCGCCCCTAGGGCAACCTCAGGATACCTGACTACCAGTCCTAGCCGACTGTGCTGGCGCTGAAGAAACAGGAGTAGAAGACGAGGGTTGATCCCTCTGCTGACACCGGTTACGGAGCCACTGAGGACACTCTCTCCTGATATGGCCCAAATCACCTCACTCAAAACAACGGCCTAAAGATGGAAGAAGGGGCTGTTGAGGACCCCTCGCTACAGATGAACCCTAAGTTGAGGAAGCAGGAGTAGAGCTCTGAGCTGGAAGAGCACTCAGTACAGGCTGACTCTGCTGACGGCTCTGCTGACCCTGATAACCCTGATGGCCCTAACGACCACGATCTGATGAAACCCCACTGGACTCTGCACGTCCAGACTGATGAGACCTGAAAGAACGACCCCTGCTATGCTGAGGTTGGCCCCTAGACGGATCACCACTGTAGCTGCCAGTACCAGGAGGCCTCTTAGCCTCTCTCTCCTCCCGCTCTCTGCGGCGATCTATCTCAATGTGACGGGCGGCATCAACCACCTCCTCAAAGGTAACTGCCGAAGCTCTCTCACTGGTCATCAATATGCGGATGGGATAAATAAGGCCATCGATAAATCTCCGAGTCCTCTCTCGGTCTGTAGGAACCATCCACATGGCATGACGGGCCAGCTGTGTGAATCTCATCTCGTACTGAGTAACCGTCATATCTCCCTGCTTCAGCCACTCAAACTGACGTCGCAGCTCCTCTCTCTGAGACTGAGGCACGTACTTCTCCAAAAATACCGTGGAGAACTGCTGCCAAGTGAGGGGCACTGCCCCAGCGGGCCTACGCCTCTCGAAATCCTCCCACCACTGAAATGCTGCACCTGTGAACTGAAAAGTGGTGAATGAAACACCGCTGGACTCTAGAATACCCGCGGTGCGAAGCATGCACTGACATCTGTCAAGAAAACCCTGGGCGTCCTCGCCCTCACCACCACTGAATGTTGAGGTTGTAGCCTCTCAAATCTCTCCAAACGATGTTGTTCATCGTCGGGAATAACTAGAACCATATAAGCAGGAGCTGGAGCAACGGGCGCAACTGGCTGAACTGGCTCAGGTGTGCGAGCCACGGGGGTCTGATTCCCTCCCCCTGCCTGTGAAGAAGACGCTGTAGTAGAGGCTACAACGACCTGAGCCAATCCTGTGCATACTGATAAGATCTGGGCCAAGGTCTCCTATAGACCCGGTATCACAATGGGTACTACCGATGCCTGAACCTGGGTTGCCGGAGCGTCTGCCGCGGGAATCTGGTCTTGAGCCTGGGCCACTGGTGCAGGAATCTGACCCTGAGCCTAGTCAGCTGGTGGGTCAGCAGGTGCTAGTATTGCTGCCCTACTTCTACCACGACCACGGCCTCTAGGTGCCAATGGTGGTCGTCCGCCACGTCCGCTAGCACGTGTTCTCGCCATCTGCGAGAGAATAGAATATGGAAAAATTTAATTTCATGATAACACAAATCGCACGATATGAATCCAAGAAAATGAGGTTTTTCCTAAAGTTTCTGTAGCCCTCCGAGGATAGATACGGACGCCTATGTACCGATCCGCGAAAGCCTACTAAACCGGCTCATGACTCGCGAGTCCTAGTAACCTAAGCTCTGATACCAACTTGTCACGACCCAAATCCGGTCGTGATGGCGCCCAACAATTAAGCTATGCCAGCCAGACCAACAATTACTTATCACATCGAATATCAGTCCCAAATGGACATTAAATAACAAGACAATTTACGAAGTTTAGCAAAAGTTATAAAAACATCCCAATAATAGTATAATATCCCCCCACAGAATCTGCGGGTCACAAGTCAAGAGCATCTACCGAATAATATAACAGTGATACTGTATACAGAGTATATCTCACAAACACGGAAAAAGTCAAAAAAAAGTATAAGGAAACAAGGGAGAGTCGGGTCCTGCGGATGCCAGGCAGCTACCTTGACAACTCTGAAATGCTCTAGAAAATAACTGACAGTCAGCCCTGCTGAGAGGCACCTGGATCTGCACACAAGGTGCAGGGAGTAGAGTGAGTACTTTCAACTCAGTGGTAATAAATATATAAAAGCAGCTGAAAGTAGGAAATCCACAAAATACCACAATATGAAGCTACACTACAGTCCGAATCTCCTACGAACTAGCATCAACAGTACAATACAGCTACCACAGAGTAATTCAACAAATAAAGATGTAATGCAATGCACATAACCGCTACGGCGTGTAGCCCGATCCATTTAACGTTGACGACACTCACTGGGGGAGTGTACAGACTCCGGAGGGGCTCCTACAGCCCAAGTGCAATACTGCTGCGGCATGCAGCCCGATCCTCATATCAACCACTGCGGCGTGCAGCCCGATCCATCCTCAGTCCACATAAATCAGATAAGTCACAAAAATAGTTCATTTTCTAAATTCCAGTTTCCAGTTCATAATTTATGAAAATACTTTAACTTTATTAAATTTGCAAAAGTCGGTGACTTAGCATATAGATAAGGTGATTTCAATTTCCAGGACTGAGATCAGTGATTTATGCAAATATAGCTATCACATAAATACTGTCCTCTAAGGACGCTACAGGTCGGCAAAAGGCCCCAAACAAGGCTTACCGCCCACAAACATATCAAATACAGTGTATTTCCAACACTAATAGCACATTATTTACATCCGGGATAGACTAAGTCTCAATCCCCAGTCACAATCAATCCCACACCTGCCACGGTGTGCGAGCCACGCCCTAATAGCGTCACAATATGCTAAGCCGGGGTTTCGAACCCTCAGGCTACCATATACACAAACTACTCACCTCTAGCCGGTCGTAGACTCGTCCGCGATGCCTTTTCCTTTGAATTTAGCTCCCTCGTGCGTAGAATCTAGTCAAACCACAATAATTATATCAAATACGGGTCAAAGAATCATAACCCATTTCAATTTACATGAAATTCGCATAAATACACTAAGTTGGTAAAACCGACCCCGGGCCCACTGCTCGAAAAATTCCGAAATTAGTACCAACGCGATCCTCGTCTCTCCACGAGTCCGTGAATATAAAATTTATCGAAATCGGAGTTCAAATGGCTTTCCAAAACTCAAAATCCCGTTTTCAATATCTAGGCCACATTTCTTCAAAATTCTACCCAAATTCATGAAGATTGATGTTAGTCCTACCATAAAATTATGTTTTTGAGTCAAAAATCTTACCTCGGATGAATACCCGATGATTTCTCAGTGTTTTCCTCGAGTTTTCTTCTCTCTTGGGCACAAAATTGTATTTTGGGGGTGTAAACCCGCGAGCTCTCTGTTCTACAATTTAATTCACTGCCAGAACATTTTGTTTTACGCGTTCGCGTGAGCTTCCACGCGTTCGCGATGAACAGCTCCCTTTTACTCTTCGCGAACGCGATGACTCCCACGCGTTCGCGATGCTCGACTCTGACTTACCCTACGCGAACGTGAACACCACCACGCGTTCGCGATGAACAAAATTCCCAGCCGCCTATTTTCCTTCTACGCGTTCGCGATACTTCTCCCGCGAACGCGAAGCCTCACCCTCACGCACCTACGCGAACGCGACCACTGGAACACGATCGCAAAGCTCAAAACGCCTGGCCTACGCGAATGCGACGCCCCTCCTCGCGAATGCGAAGGCTTAAATGCCTAGGCAGTAACCTGCAATTTTCTGCAGATTTTGCCAAGTTCAAAATGCCCGGTTGATGGTCCGAAATCATCCCGAGACCTCCGGGACCCCAACGAAAACTACCAACATACTCCAAAACATGATACGTACTTGTTCCAATCACAGAAACACCATCCTAAACATCAAAATCACCATTTCCACACGAATTCAAGCCTAAGTTTCTTCGAAACTTTCAAAACTAACATTCAATCCAAAACCCGATCAAACGATGTCCGAATGACCTGAAAATTTGCAGACATATCCAAAGTTACATAACGAAGCTACAGAAATTGTTGGAATTTCATTCCGACCCCCGGATCAAAATATCACCTACCATCCGGTTTTCGCCAAAATTCAACTTTCGCCAATTCAAGCCTAAAACTACACCGGACCTCCGAATTCAATTCCGATTGCTCTCCTAAGTCATAAATGATCCCCCGAAACTAGTCGAATTATCGGAATCCGGTTCCGAGTAATCTAACTCAATAGTCAACTCTAGGTTGACTTCCCATATTCAAGCTTCCTTCAAACATGCTATTTGTTTCATTTTCAACCCGAATCACTCCTAAATCACCCGATATATTCTAATACTGATTTAAAAGCATAAGATATGTAAATGCAAGGTAACGGGGTGGTAATTCCCGTAACGACGGGCCGGGTCGTTACAGTAATATATAACTTAGTTTGAATGCTTAGAAATGGTTTTCCCAAAGTTTACCCCAAAATTTCCCAAAATGCCCCTGGCCCCACGTGGTCGGAACTCGGGGTTCGGACCAAAATTCGATTACCCATTCCCTCACGAGTTCAAATATATGATTTGTTTCAAAATCGGACCTCAATTCGAGGTCCAATTCCCCAATTTATGAAAACCCTAGCTCTACTCTAAACTCCCAATTCCCCCATTAAAAATCCTTGTTTTGAAATTGAATTTATGTTTAAAGATGTTAAAAAGTAGGGAAAATACAATGGAAGTTACTTACCAATCGTTTTGAAGAAGAAGAATTGTGTAAAAAATCGCCTCTTATGTTTTGGGTTTTGAAAAAAGTGTAAAATAGCTGAGGATTCGGTTTATATATACTATTTCGGGAAGCAGGCGCGGACCGCACAGAAATATAGTGCGGCCGCGTGAGACCTGCTGCACTGAACATCTGATATACTTAAGGCTAAGGACTATCGGGACCTACTCAAAACTCACCCGAGCCCTCGGGGCTCCATACCAACCGTGTACACAACATCAAAAACATATTACAAACTTGCTCGTGCGATCACATCGCCAATATAACATCGTTTTCATCAAATCAAGCCTCAAGTTCATGATTTTCATACTTTTGGTTTTCAAACTTTCAAACTTGGAACTCAAGGTCCAAAACATATCAAATGACATCCAAATGTCACCAAACTTTGCAGAAAGCACATATATAATATTTAAGACTTGTACCGGGCATCAGAACCAAAATACGAGCCCGATACCATGGTCATTTAATTCATTTTCCTTTAATAATTACAGCAAAAACAATTTCACAGAAAAATTCATAACTTGGGCTCTAGGCCTCAGAAATCGACTCCGGATGCATGTCCAAGTCACATATTTTCCTACGACCTTCCGGGACCGTCCGATCTCGGGTCCGGGTTCGTTTACCAAAAATGTTGACCAAAGTCAACTATATCAATATTAATATTATTTTTCTCCAAATTCTTCATAGAATTCATATTTCTATCACAAAATCTTTCCGGCTACATGCCCGGATCATTTACGTAAATCGAGGCAACATAGAATGAGGTTTTCAAGGCCACAGAAGTGTAGAACGAATGAGAAAAACAAGTGATGACCCCATTGGGTCATCACATTGTTGTACCTGCACTGTTAAGTCAATTAAACTGCATTAGTTTGTTATTTAGTTATTGATTTTATAGTTTGATAATAGTTACCTAGTTAGATTTGATTTGTAATTAGGACAAATGAATTGCGAAAGCATAAATTTGCCTGGAGAATTACTGTGTGTTTGTTGATATGCTGAAAAAAACATATAAGTTCATGCCTATTAGTAATTGTAATGAATTCTGTGAAAAACTAAAAAATATCTTCAAGTTATAGTTGATTTTCTGATTTTCTAGTCATTTGTCGAAGTATTTGGTAGCAACTAAATAAATGAACATGAGTCTACAATTTGAAAATGCATGTTAGTTAGAATAAAAGGTAATTCTGGTTTTAAGAGGTTTCAAACATCTATGTAAGTCTAATATAATTTTGGATTGATTAAATTGTAAAATTCGAACTTGACATTAGTTAAAACTTTGAAACTTGGCTAGTTGCTCTTATTCATTCATATGGGCTTCAACATATTTTCAGCAGGCCCAGATGGTTATAAATCATAAAATTCCATCTATAGCATGACAATTAGGCAAATAATAAATAATTAGGATTTCTCTCTTTATTATTAATGACAAATTAATAACAAATATAGATGTTTTTGGAATGACCTTAACGACATTGAGATGAGCCTTGCCACATTAAATATACAATTATGGGGCCCTCGAATAAATTGCTACATAAAAAAGACTTAGAATTGGAATGGACCGTTTAGCGAAATTCAAGGTCTTTCCTAAAGTTAATAAGACGTAGATGTTTTAGGCACGATTTGTAATAATATTACCTTCTCAATACGAGTGCACATTGTGACCCAAATCCAAGTCACAACAAATTTGAAATGTGTTAAAAGCCACGAGCGTACTGGTACAGCGTGGTCAAAAAATATATTTCCACGACGTTGTAATTCTTTGTACAATTAAATAATAAAGTTGAATATAAAAAATGCACATAACAAATGGAACATATAAAATCAAATAAAAACAAATACAACAGTTGAGCGATCGTGCTAGAACCACGGAATTCGGGAGTACCTAACACCTTCTCACGAATTAACAGAATTTCTTATCCGGATTTCTAGTTCGCTGACTATAACAGAGTCAAACCTTTCCTCGGTTCGGGATTCATCCGGTTACTTGGGACACAATTATTTTTCCATGTGGAGACTCTGAAACTAAATAAATAAAACTCGTTCCGACTGTTCTTCAAGTGGAAAAAACTCCTTCCTTTTATTATTATACCATTCTCGGGGTGTAGTAAATAGTAAAGGCTCGTAAAAAGGAGGTGTGGCAGTTATAAATACTCAACTAATTGGTAATGAGTTTTCATACTCGGGTTGAGGGTGTTACAATGGTCGGGCTTGCCTAGAAATTGTGTTGGGCGCCATCACGGTCGGGATTAGGTCGTGATAATATATTCAATAAATATCACCATTACAATTGTACCCAACGGGTTGTCATGCTTTGAAAACAATCAATAATCGCCTCATTAGATATACTTTCAAATACTTCATCTTCTATATAACAAAATAAACAGTCATTCAGAAATTCATCACCAATTCTACTACACAAGTCATTTTTGATGTACTTCATTGAAGAAAAAGCTCTTTCTACCGTTGCAGTAGCGACAGGCAATATCAGACATAACTTCACAAGTAAAAAAACAAGTCTTCAACTCTTGTAAAAATCTATTTCAACTAGTGTTTCTGAAAGATCTCCAAGTCCTTTCAAGTTAGACAAATCGTTGTCTTCTTTCACAAAAAGAATATAGTTGTCAAGCTCGTAACTGAGATCTTTAAGTTTTGAACCACTAAACTTATACGGATAAAGTGTAGCAAGTTTCATAATTCTTTCTTTATCATAATTTATAAAAGAATTATCCGAATTCAAGCTAGCCATACCAATAAGTAGATTACTATTCACTGCATCAAAACAACTGTTAAGCTCTGAAAGTTGCAAAACAACAACAATATTAAAAATTTCGACACGCAAACAATGAGAATATGTAACACTTGAACTCCTACGCTTTGACTTTCAAAGATGATAGTTCTTATCCATTTCAGGGGTCACAATATCATGCTTGGCACAAATTGAAGAGGCACCATTTATCAAAGATTCCCATTTAGATTCTCTCATCCATTGCAATTGCCTATTCGCAAAACCAACAAGCTTCATAGAATTTACAATGTCCTAATCTTTTTTTTGCAAAGCCATATTCAAATTATTTGTAAAAGCCAATAATTTTAACATCAAGTTGTCACGACCTCAATCCCGGTCGTGATGGCGCCCAACACAATGCTAGGCAAGTCCGACCATGTTATCCTTTAAACCAGTCAATTATTAATTCTAGTTAATCAAGTTAAACTTAAATAGCAAGTGTTCATATCAAAATGATAAACGTGATAGTAGAAGCATACAAAATATGGTCCCAACCAAATCGTGGTGTCACAAGTCTGACCCTCTACAGAATAAAATATCCTATACAAACAAGTCTTAAGCAAAATGAAAGCAACAAAATGATCAGGAAGGAGAAAACAGGTTCTGCGGACGCCGGCAACTACTTCGTAGTCCCCACAAAAAGTAGATATGAGCAAGCAGCTACAACAACTCAACTTCTCTCGGGCACTTGTGAATCTGCACAAAAAGTGCAGGGGAGTGGGGTGAGTATATTTCAACTCAGTGAGTAATAATAATAAGCAACAACTGAAAATAAGAACTCCTGTACTATCACTAAACAGTTCTAAGGCAAACCCCGATAGGTAAGTCATCACTACAGTGAGTACTTTGATCTCCAGTCCACATCTATCTCAACAAGGTCCCACACTGACCAAATCCTCACTCGTACCGCTACGGTGTACAGCCATCTCAATGAATGAAGATATATACATATGTATATAATGTATAAGTATTTAAGTACGTATAAGGATATGGATAAGTATAATATTGCGGCGTGCATCCCGCTCCAATACATATACCGTTGCGGCACGCAGCCCACTCCATTTAACGTCGACGGCGCTCACTGGGGGTGTATACAGACTTCGGAGGGGCTCTCTAGGCCCAATCGCTATGATGATGCGGCGTGCAGCCCGATCCACACATATATTACTGCTGCGGCGTGCAGCCCGATCCAATATATATATACATATATAACTATACTGCTGCGGCGTGCAGCCCGATCACATAATATACTCCAGCGCTCACTGAGAATGTGTGCAGACTCAGACTTCGAAGGGGCTCCTACAGCCCAAGCGCAATAATACTGTGGCGTGCAGTCCGATCCACATGTATATATATTACTGCGGCGTGTAGTCCGATCCACATATACATCACTGCGGTGTTTAGTCCAATCCACAAATACATCACTGCAGCATGCAGTCCGATCCAATACATATACTGCTGCAGCATGCAGCCCGATCCAATATAGGTATGTATATATGATACCTCATAATGGGTCATCGACCCTATCCTAGTCAGTATAGACTTGGCCTTTCAGGCCCACTCGGCTAAATCAGGGAACTTCCACACTAGGTAGTCTCTCTCTCACAGTTGTCATACCTCATTTTGGCGCGCCCACTACCCGGGGGTAGAAGCATAAGGGAGTTTTTCCAATTTAAGTGACAATATTCGAAATGGGATTATTTATTTAATTCAGAGTCGCCACTTGGAATAAATTATGGTGTTCCAAGTCACCGATTTATTTAAATCCCAAATCGAGGAAATTTACGACTTTCCAAATGAAGTCTGCGAGCCAGAAATTCTAAGTAAGGAATTCTGTTGACCCGAGGGAAGGTGTTAGGCACCCCCGGATCCCGTGGTTCTAGCACGGTCGCTTCAATTATTGTAAATGGCTAAAAATACCTGATTTCATACATGTTTAATAAATTATATGCTTTAATTAAACTTTAGACCGCTCTATTAATTTGAGACTGTACCAAAAGAAAAACTAATTACAACATAGACGCGGACTTTTGATAAATAAGTAAATCAAAAATGTATCCGGATTACTTACTTCAAACTATGCCAATTAAAACAATTGTTAGACTAGGCAACAAAAAACAATTTATTTAAGAGTATATCCCTTAAGGTTATTTCCAATTAAACCCTGTACAAAATGACATCTAATATTTTTTTTTTTTTGCGGTTTGTTGACTTAGGAGCAAAGATTGCCTAAAATAAGGTGTAAACTAGCAAAAAATTAATCGACTATGCCGGATGTGAGTATTTCATCATGGTTCATTACTTGGCATAAGATTATCCATAATATGGTGCGTCCCAATTTATTTATTTATTTTTTCCCTTTTTTTTACTTGGCTAACGCAATAGAATACATAATGGTAATCTTAAAACCCCTTATTGAAATTCTAGCGTCTATCTTATAAAATCCAAACCCATTATGTTTAGCCAATCAGTTGTTAATCTTCATTTAAATACTCAAATGCATAATCTGTAGATTGCCAAATTCGAAATGAAATATCCATTCAAACATTTAAATTTAATCTAACATGTAAACATGGAGCGGTCCCTACATACATATGAAAGAAATCAGTTATTCTCCTAAATTAAACTCTAGATTAGTTCGTGCGCGAATCCTAGATGACTAACATACTCACACATAGTGATCCAATGATGGAATCTGGTAAGATATTGAGTAAACTGACACGAATCGTAAACTAGGGTGCATTACTTAAAATATCAAAGACATAAATCATTTAACAATCCTAAATACTTCATCACTTAGGGAAATCAAATAAGAGCTAAAGGCTTAACATATGAGTTTCTTCAAGTTCTAGTTACAAAAATATCTACAAACTTAACTCAAATCAATTCCAATTATATAACAAGATACAGTAAAACCACACTACTAAATCATAGAACAAAAAACTGAATAAAAGGCAAAGAAAAGTAAACTATTCTGCTTCAACATCTTTATATCAACTTCCTTTGTCAGTTTTCATTTTTCTCGACCAATATGGTTAAAAGAGTATACCTGGAAATAGAACAGAAAGAGGAGCAGAAAAGATTAGCTGAAGCGAATATCGAGCAGCAACAATAAACAAAGATCAACAGCAGCTCAGTGACAAATGCAGCAAACCCAGGAAGATTTGAAACCAGACAAAACCAGAATATTCCAATTCATACAACTCAAAATAACTTTCAACAATGAAACACCGGAAATCCACAAAATCAACAAACAGAAGCTGAACTAAAGATGTCACTTGGTGATTTAAAAATGAAGTTTTACTCTTCGAGATTCAATGGAATAGTAGGTTCTATAGTTCAACACACTGGTATCTCTCAAGTGTTTTTCAGGCTCTAACAGAAACAAAAGTGACTCTTGGGATTTGATTTGAACTCTCAAACTTTCTTTTCTCCCTTCAAAGACTCAAAATCTCACTCAAATATTTGTATCAAATCTGTTTTTGAATCTCTATTTCAGAATATGTATATGAAAAAGAAAAGCTTAGTTCTTTTAAGGATGTGAATGTGTATTCTCTGCTTTTTATCTCTGTTTTTCAGTATTTTTCCAGTGTGTATATTCTCTGTGTGTGTCCTTTTTATAGCCAACTTAAACAGAACTTTACGCTTCCTGAATAATCAAATTCACTGCCTCTCTCCTTAGCACATGGGCACCTTTAACTTTACATCATTTTTCACATGCTTGTTCTGATTTTCCAGCTTTTAAAACACTTAACAAAGTTAACAATACTCATTATTATCCTGATATTCTCTCATTCTTCCACCTTGATTTGTCTAAAGGTGGATTTTATAATTAATCAAATCCTAAAGGCATAACAGAATTGGAAAACACTGTTGTCCAGCAGGTTTTAACAACCTATCTCATGTGCAATGCACTCTTTGACTCAGTTGTTTCTTTTCCTAATTTGTAGTTTGAGATTTGAACAGTTATATTCAATATAATTCTGTTTGAAATCACAAAATTTTTTATCCAACAGTGAATTTGGATCAGATTAATAGTTCTAATTTCTGTTCCAAGGTTTTAACAAACAAACCTACGACGATATTCAATCAGTCGATTACAACATGTATAATCGATAACATATAGTCGACAAATAAATGATACAAGAAAACCTCGGACAGAACAGTTTTGGAATCCAAAATCAACCAATCGACGATATTAAAATCTAAGTGAATTCAATTTACAACTACACGTTAACAACAACGAATCAGACGGTAAACAGATCGACCAAATAAAAGGTCCCAAAAAGAAGAGGAAGAAATAAATAAATTGCAATAAACGGACAGAACAAATAATAATCCAAACAAATAAAATAAACAAAGAAAGAAAAATGAAAGAAGGAGTACCTCAAACAAAAAATGGAAAGAAACTGAATCGAAGCAGAACCGGACAATTTAGACTCGAGCTCAAATTTTTGTATTCAAGGTCGAACGGACCTTAATTAAATTATTTTCAAGTGAAAACAAATTAATTAAGGTCTATTAGACCTCGATTTCTCTGAAATCCGCAAAAATTCCCTAATTTTGGTTCTAGGGTTCTTGATTCTTGATTTTGGAGCTTAACAATTTCTGGCCAGATTCGAAGGGAACTAACGATGGTTAGGGTGTGAGGGAGGTGAGGTAAGGGTGTGGTATCAATTTGGGGCAATTTGGAGCATGTTGGATTTTAACTCAAATCTTCGATTTAAGATTCGAGAAGTTGTGGCTAGATTCGAAGTAAACCGAGCCGGGGGTTAGATTGAGGAGGTCTTGGGGAGTTTGGGGTGTAAATTTGGGAGGGATTGGAGGCCGACCGCCGCCGTGGGCGATTTCCGGCGAGCGGTCAGCGGTGGCGTGGGGCGGCCGGATTTCGCCTCTGATAGAGACGAGTAAGGGAGGGGCTGTTTGGTTTGGTGTGTAAACGGGTTTGGGGTTTTGGGTAATTAAAAATAGGTTAATAATATGGGCCGTTGGATGAAGTATCATCAACGGTCCAGATTGAAAGGTGGGAGATGGGGCGGGTCTGTTGGGTATTTGGGCTGGTTTCTTTTGGGTTTGGGTTCTTTGGGCCTGGTATTGGCCGGTTTTGGACTAGCCTAGTCCAATTTCTCTTCTTTTCCAATTCTTTCTCTCTTTTCTTTTGAAATTAGTTCCTAATTTAAAACAAAAAAATTCTAATTATACTACAGAAAAAAACAAATTATATTGATACTAATTAAATTATAGTAACAATTATCACACATAATTAAATATCAATTAAAAATAAATTACACGACTAGGCATTTAAACGCTAAGAATGTATAAGATGAATTATTTTTTGTGACTTTTGTTTTATATATCATTTGGAATAAACTTAATTACTTTAAACAAGACTAAAAATGCAAAGAGAAATACAACACTATTTTTTTTATATTTTATTTTATTATTTTAACAAATAAACATGCACGGATAAAAATGTAGACAATAACTAAGAAAATCAAACAAAAAATACAAAAATCAACACAACACAAAACTATTCTATATATATATTCTTTTTTGATTTTGGGAGTAATTCTCATGTAGGGCAAAAATCACGTGCTCACAGCTACCCCTCTTTGCGCGTAAACTCGAAGAGTTTTCGTGCAAAGATAATGAGCAAATACGAGCAATTTTTTTTGCCCGTTCGAGCACTCCGTGTAAATCATTTTAAAAAGATCTTGACCGAGCCTTTGCTTCGGGAGGCTTCCTACATATTCTGGGCTAAACAAGAATCAGGTCAATGTAGTTCGGGAAGCTTTGGTAGCTGGGACTACCATAGACTAACACTTTGCTATTACTGTTGCTATCGTTTGCTGCTGTTGCCGCTTACTGCTTACTGACCCCCTTATTACACCAAAAGAGAAATTAAAGCTGAACCAACTATGCTATCAAATTATGAGTTACAAGATTCCTATCTATGATTCTCTTGAAAACTTGATCTTGAATCTTAGCTGATTTTGCTGTAGACCTCGATCTGAATCTTGATGCTCAACAAGTTGTACGTACTTGTTTATTCCTGTAACATTGAGTGAAATGGAATTGGCGGAACTCGTGACTTCAATCAGATTCGAAGCCATCCGCGCTTCTGTTTACTCCAACGTTTGAACTTGTTTCTTTTCGGTTATTTTCCTTCTTTTCTTCATTCCGGATTGAGGTTCCACTCGTGGTTATCTCGATCCTTGCGTCCCGAGGTCAAACCTATTTAGACAAATGAAACAAACAAACGAACGAAATTTTTCTGCCCCAGTTTTGCTAGGAAAATTTCGTGAGTTAGTTGTGACACAGAAAGTGATTAAAAAGACTCTTTGGTATTGGCTAAGAAAATCACAGTTTCACAAATAAACATTCTACGGCTTTCTGGACGGGAGACCCTCGGTTTTCTGGCCTGGGTTTTGAAGAAATAGTTTCACGGCTTTCTGGCCGGAATTCAAAAACAATGTCTCACGGTTTTTTGGCTGCAAGCCCCTCGATTTTTGGCCGGGGTTAAAATAAATGGCTCCGCAGTTTTCTGACTGGGAGATCCTCTGTTTTCTGACCGGAAAGAAGAGTTTCACCGCTTTCTGACCGGAATTCAAACAATGCCTAACGGTTTTTTGGCCGCCAGACCCTCGGTTTTTTGGCCGAGGTTAAAATAAATGGCTCCGCGGTTTTCTGACTGGGAGATCCTCGGTTTTTTGACCGGGGATAAAAGTTTCACGGCTTTCTGGCCGGAATTCAAACAATGTCTAACGGTTTTTTGGCCGCAAGACCCTCGGTTTTTTGGCGGGGTTAAAATAAATGGTTCCGCAGTTTTCCGACTGAGAGATCCTCGGTTTTCTGACCGGGAAGAAGAGTTTCATGGCTTTCTGGCCAGAATTCAAAAATAATGTCTCATAGTTTTTTGGCCGCAAGACCCTCGGTTTTTTGGCCTGGGTTAAAATAAATGGCTCCGCAGGTTTCTGACTAGGAGATCCTCGGTTTTCTGACCGGAAATTTTGAAAGAAAGTTTTTCAACGGCTTTCTGGCCGGAAGACCCTCGGCTTTCTGACCGGGGTCCAAATGGATATTGGACTAACATGATTTGATTCTCTTTTTGGAGTTTTCATTTTCTTTCTTTTATTCTTCCTTTTGGGTCTTTTTAAGGTATTTTCTTTTTTACCCGTCAACAAATGCATAAGATAAAGCTTTCAAAAATAAACTTCCCTTTTTATGCGTTTCCTTTGTTCCAAATCCATTTCAATGCTTGCGTACTTCACTTCTTTGGGTTGTACCTTCTTCTTGCCCAATTAAATAGACCTGCTTTCAACAAAGAACATTTTATTAGTTGAAAAAAGTGGTTGACTTTGTGGCCTTGATTATCTTCATTGCTTGATCCTTGTCTCATTTCCATTGAGAACTTTGCCACCAATTGTCTTTGGGGATGACTTCTTTCCAAACTGACCGGGTTCATCCTCGGCATTCCACGAGGATTTTCTATGTGGGTTTTGTCCTTCTGCTTCATTCCGTCTCTTCTAAGACCTTAGCCTTCGATTTCCATTTTATTCCTAACCTCCGTTCCTTTGGAAACAATCGATCATTACAATCCAATCGGGGATTGTATCAATACACCACTGAGACTAGTTTGTTTCTTCTTTACTAAGCGTAATTCTGTATAAACGGCCCTGTCACCTTTCTTTGTAATAATTTCAGAATTCAAAGTTAAAACGAAAGGGATTCAAAGAAAAATGGATAAAGAATGGAAAAAGTGTATCGAAGATAGAGGAGTCCCTTTCGGGGAAAAAGAAGGACTTATCTGAGGTATATGTTGACTTTAAACCAACATGACATGCTTCTCGGACTAGATGCTTGATCGTCACAAAATCCCATTTCCTTATGAACCAAAACGGGTCTATGTTTCCAAGCTAAGGAGCCGTGCCAGGACCTCTTGTGGTGAAACACCCTTTTCGGTTGATAGAGCCCTTTTGCGGGTTTTTGCCAATCGACCTCTCTCGTTTCTCTTCTTACCATCGCCAGATAGCACTCTTTGCGAGTTTTTTCACCAACAGGCTCTCTCATTTTGTATTTCTCTACTTCCATCGTCCTATGGTGCCCGAAGGTTTTCACCAATAAGACTCTCTCATTTTATTTCTTTTCATTCCAGAAGCTTCGGATCGCAACAACGATGTTTTCTCAGTTTCCAATCGATCTTGAAGGACTTGTACTCGGTTTGGGTAACAAGAATTGTGGACAAAATTACAACTTTGGAATCATCTTGACGGATCTAAACCGAATCAACAATATCATCTGCCCCCGTTTCATTTTTGGGGAAATTGGGATTTTTGGTTTTGTGTGACTGAACCTCAGGAGAGGTTGCCTACGTATCCTTTCGGAATCAAGTCAGAACGTAGTTCAGGAACTTTGTTTTGTTTTGTTTTGTGGTTTTTTTTTTGATTTGGATTCCAAAGAGGGTATCCAAAGAAATGTACCCGGCTCAAAAGGTTTACAAAAGGGTTGGTAGTGTTTGGGTAGCGGGAATAAAAGCCTTCAATCATTTCGACTTGTAAGGACATCATCGAAGCAAATTCAGACATAATACCTTTTGACAGCATCTGCATTCACAGCTGTCTCACGATCTTTTCCTTCCATATCTCCCAAGTATAATGCTCCTCTCGGCAACATCTTCCTGATGATGTATGGTCCCTTCCAATTAGGAGCAAATTTTCCTTTCGCTTCCTGGTGATGTGGAAGAATGCGTCTTAGAACCAACTGTCCTACTTTGAAATTTCTCGGCCGTACATTCTTGTTGTAAGCACGAGCCATTCTTTGTTGGTACAGTTGTCCGTGACAGACCGCAGCCATTCGCTTTTCATCGATCAAAGTTAATTGCTCCAATCGAGTCTTAACCCACTCGCTATATTCAATCTCTGCTTCAACAATCATACGAAATGAAGGAATTTCAACCTCTACCGGTATCACAGCCTCGGTCCCATAGACTAGCAGGTATGGAGTTGCTCCTACCGATGTGCGTACTGTAGTACAGTATCCTAGTAAGGCGAACGCTAATTGTTTATGCCACTGTCTAGAACTCTGGATTGTTTTTCTCAAAATCTTTTTAATGTTTTTGTTTGCTGCTTCAACGGAACCATTGGCTTTGGGCCGATAAGGGGTGGAGTTCCTATGCGTTATTTTGAATTGCTCGCATATTTCTTCCATCAAATGACTATTCAAGTTCGCAGCATTGTCTGTGATGATAGTTGCAGGTATACCAAAACGACAGATAAGATTCGAGTGTACAAAATCCACCATAGCTTTCTTAGTGACTGATTTGAGAGTGACGGCTTCGACCCATTTCGTTAAGTAATCGATAGCAACCAATATGAATCGGTGCCCATTTGAAGCTTTCGGCTCAATCGGGCCTATGACATCCATTCCCCAAGCGACAAATGGCCACGACGCTGACATAGGATGTAGCTCAATTGGAGGTGCATGAATCAGATCTCCATGTACCTGACATTGATGGCATTTTCGGACAAAACCGAAACAATCTTTCTCCATGGTCATCCAATAATAACCTGCTCGAAGGATTTTCTTGGCTAAGACATACCCATTCATATGAGGCCCGCATACTCCTGCGTGTACTTCGTGCATGATTCTTCCTGCTTCTTCGACATCAACACACCTTAAGAGGTTAAGATCCGGGGTTCTTTTATGCAAGACCTCGCCGCTCTAAAAGAAACCACCTGCATGTCGCCTAATGGTCCTATTTTGATCTCCAGTAGCATGTTCAGGGTATTCTTGCATTTTCAAAAATCTCCTGATATCGTAGTACCATGACTTGACGCTTGGTCCTTCTTTGATTGCATTGCAATAACCGTGGCTTTCCCTGATTTGGATTTCCAAGGGATTGACATGTGCGTTGCCGGATAAGGTAGCATTGAAGCTAAAGTGGCAAGTGCGTCAGCTAGTTCATTGTGACATCGTGGGATATACCTGAACTCTATCGATGCAAATCGCTTGCCAAGAATATTCACGTGATGTCGGTAAGGGAGGAGTTTAACGTCCCGAGTTTCCCATTCACCTTGAGATTGTTTGATAATTAGATCTGAATCTCCCATGATCAACAAATCTTCGACGCCCTGATCAATTGCCATGTTCATACCCATGATACAAGCTTCATACTCAGCCGTATTATTCGTGCAAAAGAAACGGAGCCTAGCCGTAGCTGGGTAATGCTGACCAGTAGGAGAGATCAAGATTGCCCCAATCCCTACACCTTTAGCATTTACCGCCCCATCGAAAAACATTTTCCAAGCATGATTGTCCTCCGAAATAACTTCTGTCGTGTTTACCTCTTCATCAGGAAAGTAGGTATTCAATGGTTGATACTCTTCGTCGATCGGGTTTTCGGCCAAATGGTCTGCCAATGCTTGGGCCTTCATTGCCGTGCGAGTGACATAGACTATGTCAAACTCGGTGAGCAGGATTTGCCACTTTGCCAATCTTCCGGTGGGCATCGGTTTCTGGAATATATACTTCAAAGGATCCAACCGAGTAATGAGGTGAGTCGTATGGGCTTGGAGGTAGTGTCTCAATTTATGAGCGACCCAAGTTAAAGCACAACACGTTCTTTCCAGCAAAGTGTACTTGACCTCATAACTAGTGAATTTCTTGCTCAGGTAGTAGATCGCCTGCTCTTTCTTCTCTGTCGTATCACGTTGTCCGAGGACACAACCAAAAGAGTTTTCCAAGGCTGTTAAATACAAGAAAAGAGGTCTCCCTGGCTCTGGCGGGACTAAGACTGGAGGGTTCGACAAATATTCTTTGATTTTGTCGAAAGCTTCTTGACATTCAGTTGTCCATTTGATTGCAGCGTCTTTCTTCAACAACTTGAATATGTGTTCACATGTGGAAGTCAACTGGGCGATGAACCTACTGATGTAGTTTAGTCGGCCCAGAAGACTCATTACGTCTTTCTTTGTTCTGGGAGGAGGTAAATCCCGGATGGATTTTATCTTTGTGGGATCTAATTCAATACCTCTCCTACTGACTATGAAACCCAAACGTTTACCTAACGGGACCCAGAAGCGCATTTGGCCGGATTCAACTTCAAGTCGTACTTCCGCAACCTCTCAAAGAATTTCCTCAAGTCTCGCACATGATCGCCCTGAGTTCTGGATTTGATGATCATATCGTCCACGTACACCTCTATTTCCTGATGCATCATGTCATGGAAAATGGCAGTCATAGCTCTCATGTATGTTGCTCCGGCATTTTTCAAACCGAATGGCATGACCCGGTAGCAGTAAGTTCCCCAAGGTGTGGTAAAAGCAGTCTTTTCAGCGTCCTCTTCATCCATAAATACTTGATGATATCCCACATAACAATCCACAAACGATTGTATCTCATGTTTGGCACAGTTATCAACAAGGATGTGGATGTTTGGTAAAGGAAAGTTATCTTTAGGACTTGCTTTATTCAAATCTCGATAGTCAAGGCATACTCGAGTTTTTCCGTCCTTCTTTGGCACGGGCACAACATTAGCCAACCATGTGGTGTATTATACCACTCGAATTACCCCTATTTTTAACTGTTTAGTGATTTTTTCTTTGATTTTATCACTGATGTCAGTCTTGAACTTTCTTTGCTTCTGTTGCACTGGGCGACAGTCAGGGTAGATTGGCAACTTGTGCACCACTAGATCGGCTCCTAATCCTGGCATGTCATCGTAAGACCAAGCAAACACGTCTTTAAATTCAAACAAGAGTTGGATTATTGCATCTTGTGTTTTCTCATCTGTGTGGATGCTTATCTTGGTCTCTCGGATCTCTTCAACAGTTCCCAAATTAACCGGTTCGGTATCATTCAAGTTTAGCTTAGGTTTATTCTCAAAATGTTCCAATTCTCGATTTATTTCCCCAAAAGCCTTTTCTTCATCGTATTCCGGTTCTTGGTTCATTATTTCCAGATTAGGTGGCGTGTTCGGATTTTGAGCATGAGTTCCGCAAGCATGTCATGTTATTTAAAGCCGCATTATTAGGACTGAAAAGGAAGAATAAATAACAAAATTAGAAAGAGTGCAAAATGATGAAATATTAATTTCATTTTTTTGGAATTTTCTGAAGATAAACAAAGTTACATTGGGAAGACCAAAAATACAAGAAAACAAAGAAAAACATCCAAGCTACGTCCTAAAGTAACTTGTGATGAAGGAAAAATAACAGGACAAATCTACCAGAACTCCCGCCTAACTGGGAAGTGTGTGGCTTTCCAATTTTGCTATTTAGCTTCTGGGCCCACATACAGCACCTCAGCGGTGCTTGTTCCTTCTCCCGATTGAACCATGTTAACATCGCAAAGCATTTGCCTCATGGCCCCACATATTTCTTCAATTTCCTCTGATGTGAAGACCTCATCTTCTTCTTCTTCACTGTATCTTGGTCGAACAAAAGTTTGGTACAGATGTGGCAACGGTCGTGGAAGAACCCATCCTTTCTCCTTTCTCTTATTGGCCCATCTCTCATCTTCAGGGGTTAGGCGAAAGCCTACTCCGAAGAACTTTTCAGCTGTGGGTAAAGTTATCAGCTTCGACACTCCTTGCAGGGACTTTCCCAAACCTTTTCCTGGTTGGAAGCCGTGTTTGATCATTTCTTTTGCCACCATGATGGAGGCATTAGACAAAAAGGGTTGGGAAAGAGGGTTCCCTTCTTCGTGTTGATCTGCCAATACAACCTCGAAAGCTTGATAAACGATGTGTTCGCTTCCTTCTTCCGCTTCTATACATGGGATGGATGGATCTCGATAAATCGACTGGTTGTCCTCCCCGTGGACCACGATCTCTTGTCCCTTGTGTTCAAATTTTAAGATCTGATGGAGGGTAGAGGGCACAGCTCCAACCGCATGAATCCATGGTCTCCCCAGAAGAATGTTGTAGGAAGTGTCCATATCCAGAACTTGAAATGTCACTTCGAAATCCACCAGGCCGATGGTCATAATCACATCAATCTCTCCGACCGTATCTCTTTTCACACCATCAAAGGCTCGCACGCATATGTTGTTGGGCCGAATTCTTTTAGCTCTGATTCCTATGCGGCCTAGAGTGGAAAGTGGCCATATGTCTACTCCTGAACCCCCATCAACCATGACTCTCTTCATGTAGTAGCCTTCGCATTTGACAGTCAAATGCAAAGCCTTGTTGTGTGCCGCACCTTCCAAAGGAAAATCAGCTTTACTAAAAGAAATCTGATTGATTGCGAAGAATCTCTCTGTCATTCTTTCAAGTTGTTCGGATGAAGTCTCAATAGGCACATATGCCTCATTCAAGGCCTTTAACAAAACCTTCTGATGTTCAGTAGACTTCATTAAAAGGGACAACATCGATACCTGCTCCGGGTATTTGCGCAGTTGGTCTATCACCTCATAGTCAGGCATTTGCATCTTTTGAAAAAAGACCTCTGCCTCTTCAGCACTCACAGTTTTTTTTTATGGGAAACGCCTTTGTGTGGCGTTATTTACCTCCTGCGTGTTTAAGTACTTTTGCCCTAGGATTCTCCCAGATGAATCTCCTGCAACCTCTTTTCCTTTGCGTGTAACGAGTGTCCGTTGGTAGCTCCAAGGTACAGCGGATGGATCTATCATAGGTTTTTGTTGCACACGTGCAATAACCACGGGTTCATCTGGTTTTCGAGCCACATAGGTTCCCTTTGGTAAATACACTGCTGTTTTCCTCTTCAAGTGGAACTTCTTGGGGGCACCTATTGACGATGGTTTTTCCACTCGGCCTCGCGGGAGGTAAAGAACTCCACTCTTTTGAGACGATGCTTTCAATTCGATCTTCTTTTCAGATCTAGTCTCGGGAACTTCAACCTTTTTCCCCACTTTCTCTTGTTTCGGGGCAACATCAGGCCGCTTCTCTATGTTGGCGATGGCAATTATCGCTTTTAAGGCTGGGTCAAATTCCTTATCGTCCCAAATCATCCCAATCACTGGCCCGTTGTTGTGGGCTGGCAATGGGTTATTTGTCACATTTGGGATGTCTCCATCTGCGAAGACTATCCTCCCTTGATTAATCAAATCTTGCACCGGCTTCTTCAAAGTCCAACAATTGCCGGTGCTATGTCCCTCAACACCTGAATGATAGGCACAGTATATTCCTCACTGGTAGGCAGGAGAGTCCGAATTCTGCCTGTTCTGCGGAACGGGCTGCAGTAGGTTCTCTTGCCTGAGTTTTGGAAAAAGAGTGGAATACGGCTCCCCAATCGGTGTAAAGCTCATTTTGGGTGGCTCACGGTGGCGGGTGTTATTTGGTCGGGGGTTGTATTGATTAGGGTAAGGATGTTGGTTTCTTTGGAATGGAGGTGGATTTCTATTGGCTGGTGATTACGACCATGCAAAAGGTTGAACGTTCATGACTGCGTAGGGTAGAGGCGGAGGAGGATAGGCCATGGTGTGGTGTGAATAGTAATTCTAGGGGGGCCCTTTCAGAGAATACCTGCCTTGAGGTTCGATATCTTCTATCTTCTACTGCCGCTATGGCAGTTTCCTCCTTCTTTTTGCTTCTGGGCATCCCTCCAGACCCGCCTTGGATGGCTTGGGAAGTTGCCCGACTGGCCGCTTGACTCAAAATTCGACCTGTTTTTAAGCCGTTTTCCACCATTTCTCCAATCTTGATTGCTTCGGCGAAAGGTTTTCCCATGGCCGACATCATATTTTGAAAGTAGTCGGGCTCTTGAGCTTGGAGAAAAGTCGTGACCATTTCAATTTCGTCCATAGGGGGTTTCACCCTGGATGCTTGCTCTCGCCATTTGATAGCATATTCGCTGAAGCTTTCAGAGGGCCTCTTCTTTAAGTTCGATAAGGAATTCCTATCTGGCGTAATGTCGATGTTGTATTGAAACTGTTTCACAAAATCTCTATCCAAATCGTCCCAGATGTGCCATCGAGATATGTCTTGATCCATGTACCATTCTGATGCTATCCTGACCAAACTTTCTCCGAAGTATGCCATCAGCAATTTTTTCCTTCCGCCGGCACCTCGCAATTGATTGCGGTATTTCTTTAGATGAGCAATGGGGTCGCCATGCCCGTCATACTTTTCAAACATCGGCGTCTTAAAGCCTGACGGCAAATGTACATGCGGGAACATGCATAAATCTGCGTAAGATACACTTTTCTGCCCGCTTAGACCTTGCATGTTTTTCAAGCTCTGTTCCAAGCTTCTCATTCTTTTTGGCATTTCATCCCACTCGGGAGCTTTTGGATTTTGGCTTGGTAGGAACTCATATCGAGGTGGCTGAGGATATATATTGGCTACAACCTGGGTATGGTCCCGTGTAAGGGGTGGTGCTGGGAATGTAAAGGACGCAGAATCAAAGAAAGGAGTATGTGCGATAGGATGCGTCGTGACTGGAACTGGCAAATCAACCGACGTTCTTGCGGATGTATCTAATGTTGTCACCCGAGGATAGGAAGTGGAGGGTGATTCGAAGAGGGTTGTGGCATTAGAATACCCAAACAGAGTAGGTGGGTAATTGATGGGGGTATTGGAAATCCCACTTGATCTGAGAAGAATTTCAGGGAACCCAGGGATCAGACTTGGGGGCTCTTTCCCGTTGTTCCAATCGTCTAACATCTCGAGCATGCGGCAGCGCAAAATTCTATTCTCCTCCGAAGCTGCTGACTCAGTAACCGGGATGGTTGTCAAGGAGCTTTCTTCCGAAACGGGAATGGTTGCTAGGGGGATTTCTGAAGACATGTTGGCACCTATTTTTGACCTAGTGAAATAGGGATGAGTACTTTCGGGCTGCCGAACTTTTCCTTTGGACCTTGTGAAGTACGAATGTGATGCCAGATTACCACAAAATCAACCACTCTTTACTAAAACCTGGAGTTTGGCAAACAAACGGTTAGTCTGAAACAACATAAAAGATAAGTAATCTCACGTTGGGTGTGATGCACTTATACAGATGATTGTGATGCTACATGTACTTGATTGCGATGCGTCATTCCGGTTTGTATTTTCCTTTGCTTTCATCCTTTATCAATCTTCTTTTCTTTTAAGTTTTCCCCCCTTTTTTATTATTATTTTTTTTAGTGATGGTCGAATCTTATATGGATTGCCTACGTATCATGTCCCCGCATGAATCAGATCGGGCGTAGTTCGGAAACAATAGACATGAGATATGAATGAAATATTCTTGAATTTTATTTCAACAAATTTCAAACTTGAAACACTTTGCAAAATGACAACAATGGTGGAAAACTTTAAAAGGACAAACAGACTCTAAAAATAACAGACTCTTCTAAGCATGTTCCAACGCCTCGAATCTTTGCGCTCGGGGGGCATTGTTTGGCCTTGCTGTGGTTCTTGGTGTAAGATCTTTCTGTATACTCCCCAACTCTGCCATGATTTGGTGGACACATTCCATGATTGAAGAGAAGAGGGTAGGCCGGGGTACTTGTTCGCGGGTCAAGCACCTTATAGTGATGTAGTGCCCGATTTCATTGATCCTGGCCCTGATCATGTCTTTTTCTCTGAGCAGCTGCCCTATGTGTCGGTTCTTTGCCCCTAATACTTGAGCGTTACCGGAGACTTGGTCCAAGAGCCTATCTATTTGTCTTTCCATCCGTGCCATTAAGTCGTGGCAACGGTCTCTATCTGCTTTGGTATCCCGGACTTGCCTGAGAATTTGCTCTCTAAAAGCGGCATTTGCTTTTCTTAAATCAACGATGATTGGCCCATAATCTTTCTCTACTTGTTGTAGACGGAGTGCTTCTTGGTGGGCTGCCCTCTTCCATTTTGTCTGGATTGCAACCAAAGCCGCTTCTGCCTTCTCCAAGTCTTCCTGGTGTTCAAAGGCTTTCCTTTCCAAATTGTTTATAAGCATCTCATCATTCCGAATTCTCCTTGACCTTTCTGCGGTCAATTGCATCTCCTGAATTTGAGTTCGGAGTGTTTCTCTTTCCTGCTCCCAACCGGCCCTTTCCCGATCGAAATCGGCCTGTTGTATGTCCATGGCAGCTTCCAGAATTCCCTTGTCTTCTTTTAAAGTGTTAATGCAAGATCGGAAATCGTGCGCTGTCTCATGCTTAGCCTCCCTAACTCTGGTTTCTATCTCTTTCTCCCAATCGACGGCATACTTTACCGACCTTTCTGACCTTTGCTCGGGCATTGATTGGTTATGGAACCATTCAAGATATGCGAGGCTCACTTCTCCCCGTTCTCGATCGGCAACCATTTCGTCGATGTCAGAGAGTCGACTACCGAACCATACCTTTTGTGCATAAGTATCTCTTGGGGGCTCCTTCGTCGCGAATTCCCATGTAAATGATCGCATATCTTCAATCGGGGGCCTTTTCTGTTCTCTACCCAACTGCCGCATGACACGTAGCGGGGCATATGGTTGGAAACCCCTGAAGCCCATTAGTATGTAGAATGGGCGATATGTTGACATGTGCATGACATTAGCGGAAGGGAACCAATAATAATTCCAGGTAAATCGATCTACTCTCAAAGAGTTGAGAAGTTCTTGCCAAGTCCTTAAATCTTCTGGAAGGTTGCAACGGGCGGCTCTGTTTGTATGACAATGAATATAATTCAGCCGGTTCGTGTTGAAGTCTATCACAATCGGGTGATGATAGAGATGCTCTACAAACCACATTTGTAATAAGATATTACAACCTTCAAAATAATCATGTCCTTCTTGGCACCGAGTTAAGGCCCGGAAGATGTCTCCTAGGATCATAGGAAGAATAGTGTGTTCCTCGTTACTCTGTAAATATGAGACCACCGCAGCCAAACGGATTCTGATGCGTCCTCCACGTTCGGGAAAAACTATGGTTCCCAAAAAAGCGATCATAAAGGCATAGCTTCTTAAGTCTCCCCAGGCGTCATAATTCAACTGGTTAACAAATTCAGTGTTTGAGAATTTCTCGAACCCTTTCTTATCACCAAATCTGTCATAGAGATACTTCAGCGGCACCCAATCGTTCTCCAAACAACCCATGGGAACTTGTCGGAGACATAACTTCTTCAAGAAATTATTCACACCCATTTGCCTAAGAGTTGCAGGTCTCTTTTTGTGCAAATCTCTCCCAAGCCCTGTGAGTCCGCCGAGTTCTTCCAAAGTGGGTGTCATTTCGCAGTCGCGAAATCTGAACACATTGCTTGTTGAGTCCCAAAAACTTGCTAAAGCTCTGATCAAATTTTTGTCCGGTTTTATCATCATAATGTCCGGTAGAAACTTGAGGTGCTTGTGGACTTGATTTCTTTCCCAAGCCAAAAAACTAGTCCACCATTTACAGAGCTGACCTGGGGTCTTGTCCTGGACCATGAACATCGGTGGCATTTCATCTCTCGCCCTTTTCTGGCCGATTCTTTGCGATGAATTCATGCTGATCCTAGAAAAGATAAAAACGAAACTTAAGATTTTTTCAAAAAAAAAAAATTTATTATTATTATAAAAAAAACGAATCTTGTTAATACGGCCTTTCAGGCACTTGAAGAAGATTTGAAGGTTGTATAACAGGATACCAATGTGATGTCTATATTCCGTTTTGCGAAATTAGTCCTCCGGCGCCCTTTTGAGGCGTTTGGCTATTTTTGCAAAATTTCCTAACTCTTGACTAAGGACAAAATTCCTAATTTTAATATTTTTATTATTATTATTTTTTTTTTAATTTTTTTTTAAAAAAAAAAAAGCAGTATTAGTTGAGCCCGATATGGGTTGCCTACGTATCTCACGTTCGGTGAGAATCAAACTTGCGTAGTTCGAAAATAAAAGAACTAAATCATTTTAAGAAAAACAAACTATTTTGAAACAGTATTTCTAAAACAAATTATTTTCAGAGAAACTAACCTATCTTTAAAATATTTTTTTTTGCATTTTTCAAAAATTATTTTCTAATGAACTAAGATGGAATATTTTGCATTTTTCAAAAAGGAAAAATTTTAAAGAAACTAACTATTTAAAATTAAAAAAATTTATTCGTGGATTCTTTTTTTCTTTCATTTTTTTTTCATTTTTTTTTCAAAAATTATTTTCCAAGAAAAGCATCTCATTTTCCATTAATTTGATTGACATCTTCCACTTCTTACCCTTTTTTTAATAACAAACCGGTCGGCATGTAAGATCAAAACAAATAAATGCACAGAGAAAGATGCAACAAGTTGGTCTTTTGTTTAAGCTACACCTGTCCTAGACAGGCCCAACCCCTGTGTTGAGCCTCCTAAGTCAAATATGCACATGATGCAAATAAACGTTCCTATCGGGGATCCGGCATAAGGTTTTGTTATTCTAAGTCATCGTCCTGTTGGAAAAAGTGTCTAGACTGGCTTTAACTCGAGCGGACAACTCGAGCCGAAGAGTGTCGGTGCACCGGTAGCATGGCTTTCCGGCTTAATTGACAAAACTCTCCGCCTAAACATGTGTGACTACAAATCCTTCACCGGGTGCCAAGCACCACGGCTATCTTGAGAAAAATGGGCTATGTCCAGCAAATGCCCGATATTATATTTCAAAAGACTCAGAAGAGGAAAAATGGGTATCGGCACAATTTATATACAATTCACAAAATATCAAAGCGGTAAAAAGCAACATTTAGCACACTAAATACAAACATATAATAAAATTAGGTAATAAATAAGCCAAATAAAATAATTATTCAAAGCTCGAATTCTTAAACCCTGAACCAGTGGTTCTGGGTCTGCGTAGAGTCGCCAGAGCTGTCACACCTCCTTTTGGCACGCCCACTACCCGGGGGTAGAAGCGTAAGGGAGTTTTCCAATTTAAGTGACAATATTCGAAATGGGATTATTTATTTAATTTAGAGTCGCCACTTGGAATAAATTATGGTGTTCCAAGTCACCGATTTATTTAAATCCCAAATCAAGGAAATTTACGACTTTCCAAATGAAGTCTGCGAACCAGAAATTCTAAGTAAGGAATTCTGTTGACCCGAGGGAAGGTGTTAGGCACCCCCGGATCCCGTGGTTCTAGCACAGCCGCTTTAATTATTATAAATGGCTAAAAATACCTGATTTCATACATGTTTAATAAATTATATGCTTTAATTAAACTTTAGACCGCTCTATTAATTTGAGACTGTACCAAAAGAAAAACTAATTACAACATAGACGCGGACTTTTGACAAATAAGTAAATCAAAAATGTGTCCGGATTACTTACTTCAAACTATGCCAATTAAAACAGTTGTTAGTCTAGGCAACAAAAAACAATTTATTTAAGAGTATATCCCTTAAGGTTATTTCCAATTAAACCCTGTACAAAATGACATCTTATTTTTTTTTTTGCGGTTTGTTGACTTATTTATTTATTTTTCCCCTTTTTTTTACTTGGCTAACGCAATAGAATACCTAATGGTAATCTTAAAACCCCTTATTGAAATTCTAGCGTCTATCTTATAAAATCCAAACCCATTATGTTTAGCCAATCAGTTGTTAATCTTCATTTAAATACTCAAATGCATAATCTGTAGATTGCCAAATTCGAAATGAAATATCCATTCAAACATTTAAATCTAATCTAACATGTAAACATGGAGCGGTCCCTACATACATATGAAAGAAATCAGTTATTCTCCTAAATTAAACTCTAGATTAGTTCGTGCGCGAATCCTAGATGACTAACATACTCACACATAGTTATCCAATGATGGAATCCTGGTAAGATATTGAGTAAACTGACACGAATCGTAAACTAGGGTGCATTACTTAAAATATCAAAGACATAAATCATTTAACAATCCTAAATACTTCATCACTTAGGGAAATCAAATAAGAGCTAAAGGCTTAACATATGAGTTTCTTCAAGTTCTAGTTACAAAACTATCTACAAACTTAACTCAAATCAATTCCAATTATATAACAAGATACGGTAAAACCACACTACTAAATCATAGAACAAAAAACTAAACAAAAGGCAAAGAAAAGTAAACTATTCTGCTTCAACATCTTTATATCAACTTCCTTTGTCAGTTTTCATTTTTTCTCGACCAATATGGTTAAAAAAGTATACCTGGAAATAGAACAGAAAGAGGAGAAGAAAAGATAAGCTGACGCGAATATCGAACAGCAACAATAAACAAAGATCAACAGCAGCTCAGTGACAAATGCAGCAAACCCGGGAAGATTTGAAACCAGACAAAACTAGAATATTCCAATTCAGACAGCTCAAAATAACTTTCAACAATGAAACACCGGAAATCCACAAAGTTAACAGACAGAAGCTGAACTAAAGATGTCACTTGGTGATTTAAAAATGAAGTTTTACTCTTCGAAATTCAATGGAACAGTAGGTTCTATAGTTCAACACACTGGTATCTCTCAAGTGTTTTTCAGGTTCTAACAGAAACAAAAGTGACTCTTGGGATTTGATTTGAACTCTCAAACTTTCTTTTCTCCCTTCAAAGACTCAAAATCTCACTCAAATCTTTGTATCAAATCTGTTTTTGAATCTCTGTTTCAGAATATGTATACGAAAAAGAAAGCTTAGTTCTTTTAAGGATGTGAATGTGTATTCTCTGCCTTTTATCTCTGTTTTTCAGTATTTTGCCAGTGTGTATATTCTCTATGTGTGTCCTTTTTATAGCCAACTTAAACAGAACTTAACACTTCCTGAATAATCAAATTCACTGCCTCTCTCCTTAGCACATGGGTACCTTTAACTTTACATCATTTTCCCCATGCTTGTTCTGATTTTCCAGCTTTTAAAACACTTAACAAAGTTAACAATACTCATTATTATCCTGATATTCTCTCATTCTTCCACCCTGATTTGTCTAAAAGTGGATTTTATTATTAATCAAATCCTAAAGGCATAACAGAATTGGAAAACACTACTGTCCAGCAGGTTTTAACAACCTATCTCATGTGCAATGCACTCTTTGACTCAGTTGTTTCTTTTCCTAATTTGTAATTTGACATTTGAACAGTTATATTCAATACAATTCTGTTTGAAATCACAAAATTTTCGATCCAACAGTGAATTTGGATCAGATTAACAGTTCTAATTTATGTTCCAAGGTTTTAACAAACAAACCTACGACGATATTCAATCAGTCGATTACAACATGTATAATCGATAACATATAGTCGACAAATCAATGATACAAGAAAACCTCGGACAGAACAGTTTTGGAATCCAAAATCAACCAATCGACGATATTAAAATCTAAGTGAATTCAATTTACAACTACACGTTAACAACAACGAATCAGACGGTAAACAGATCGACCAAATAAAAGGTCCCAAAGAGAAGAGGAAGAAATAAATAAATTGCAATAAACGGACAGAACAAACAATAATCCAAACAAATAAAATAAACAAAGAAAGAAAAATGAAAGAAGGAGTACCTCAAACAAAAAATGGAAAGAAACTGAATCGAAGCAGAACCGGACTATTTAGACTCGAGCTCGGATTTGTGTATTTAAGGTCTATTAGACCTCGATTTCTCTGAAATCCGCAAAAATTCCCTAATTTTGGTTCTAGGGTTCTTTAATCTTGATTTTGGGACTTAACAATTTCTGGCTAGATTCGAAGGGAACTAACGATGGTTAGGGTGTGAGGGAGGTGAGGTGAGGGTGTGGTATCAATTTGGGGCGATTTGGAGCATGTTGGATTTTAACTCGAATCTTCGATTGAAGATTCGAGAAGTTGTGGCTAGATTCGAAGTAAACCGAGCCGGGGGTTAGATTGAGGAGGTCTTGGGAGTTTGGGATATAAATTTGGGAGGGATTGGAGGCCGACCCCGCCGTGGGCGAATTCCGGCGGGCGGTCAGTGGTGGCGTGGGGCGGCCGGATTTCGCCTCTGATAGAGATGAGTAAGGGAGGGGCTGTTTGGTTTGGTGTGTAAACAGGTTTGGGGTTTTGGGTAATTAAAAATGGGTTAATAATCTGGGCCGTTGGATGAAGTATCATCAACGGTCCAGATTGAAAGGTGGGAGATGGGGCGGGTTTGTTGGGTATTTGGGCTGGTTTCTTTTGGGTTTGGGTTCTTTGGGCCTGGTATTGGCCGGTTTTGGACTAGCCCAGTCCAATTTCTCTTCTTTTCCAATTCTTTCTCTCTTTTCTTTTGAAATTAGTTCCTAATTTAAAACAAAAAATATTATTATACTACAAAAAAAAATTATATTGATACTAATTAAATTATACTAACAATTATCACACACAATTAAATATCAATTAAATATAAATCACACGACAAGGCATTTAAACGCTAAGAATGTATAAGATGAATTATTTTTTGTGACTTTTGTTTTATATACCATTTGCAATAAACTTAATTACTTTAAACAAGACTAAAAATGCAAAGAAAAATACAACACTATTTTTTTTATATTTTTTTTATTATTTTAACAAATAAACATGCACGGATAAAAATGTAGACAATAACTAAGAAAATCAAACAAAAAATACAAAAATCAACACAACACAAAACTATTCTATATTTTTTTTTATTTTGGGAGTAATTCTCATGTAGGGCAAAAATCACGTGCTCACAGCTGCCCCTCTTTGCGCGTAAACTCGAAGAGTTTTCGTGCAAAGATAATGAGCAAATTCGAGCGATTTTTTTTTGCCCGTTCAAGCACTCCGTGTAAAGCATTTTAAAAAGATCTTGACCGAGCCTTTGCTTCGGGAGGCTTCCTACATATCCTGGGCTAAACAGGAATTAGGTCAATTTAGTTCGGGAAGCTTTGGTAGCTGGGACTACCGTGGACTAACACTTTGCTGTTACTGTTGCTATCGTTTGCTACTGTTGCTGCTTACTGCTTACTGACCTCCTTATTACACCAAAAGATAAATTAAAGTTGAACCAACTATGCTATCAAATTATGAGTTACAAGATTCCTATCTATGATTCTCCTGAAAACTTGATGTTGAATCTTAGCTGATTTTGCTGTAGACGTCGATCTGAATCTTGATGCTCAACAAGTTGTACGTGCTTGTTTATTTCTGTAACATTAAGTGAAATGGAATTGGCGAAACTCGTGACTTCAATCAGATTCGGAGCCATCCGCGCTTCTGTTTACTCCAACGTTTGAACTTGTTTCCTTTCGGTTCTTTTCCTTCTTTTCTTCATTCCGGATTAAGGTTCCACTCGTAGGTTATCTCGATACTTGCATCCCGAGGTCAAACCTTGTCACGACCCAAATCCGGTCGTGATGGCGCCCAACAATCAAGCTAGGCCAGCCAGACCAACAGTTTAATTATCACAAAATACCCGTCCCCAAATGGACATCCCAAGAAGAATATATGAGTTTAAGGACTCCAATAATAATAATACTGAACAAAAGTACTGACACTCCCAAAGATCCGGAGTCACAAGTCTAGAGCCTCTAACAAAACCCAACAGGAAATAGAGTACGATATAGAAGTACTCAAGTCTGAATACAAAATATAAAATAACAACTGGAATGAGAGGAGAAGCTAGGTTCTGCGAACGTAGGCAGCTACCTCAGCAACTCGATGTGACAATGTAAACGCTGGAGATGTCCGTCTACTACTCCTGTGTACCTGAGTCTGCACACAAAAGGTGCAGGGAGTAGGGGTGAGTACTAAGTACTCGGTGAGTAACAAATATATATACGTAGCTGACAGTAAGAAATCCACAAAATACCACAATATGAAGCTACACTACAGTCCGAATCTCCTACGAACTAGCAGCAACAATACAATACAGCTACCACAGAGTAATTCAACAAATATAATGCAATGCAATGCACATAACCGCTACGGCGTGTAGCCCGATCCAATTTAACGTCGACGGCGCTCACTGGGGGTGTGTACGGACTCCGGAGGGGCTCCTACAGCCCAAGCGCAATACTGCTGCGGCGTGCAGCCCGATCCTCATATCAACCACTGCGGCGTGCAGCCCGATCCCATACTCAGTCCACAATAAGCAATTAAGTCACAAAACAGTTCATTTTCCTTAATTCCGGTTCTCAATTCATAATTTATGAAAAATACTTTAACTTTATTAAGTTTGTAAAAGCCGGTGACTTAGCATTTCAAAATTGTGATTTCAATTTCCAGGACTGAGATCAGTGATTTAAGCAATTATAGCTATCACATAAATATTGTCCTCTAAGGACGCTACAGATCGGCACGAGGCCCCAAACAAGGCTTACAGCCCACAAATATAGCAAATACAGTGTATTTCCAACACTAACAACATATTATTCACCTTCGGGATGGACCAAGTCTCAATCCCCAATCACAATCAATCCCGCACCTGCCACGGTGTGCGAGCCACGCCTTATTAGCGTCACAATGTGCTAAGCCGGGGTTTCGAACCCTCAGGCTACTATATACACAAACTACTCACCTCTAGCCGGTCGTAGACTCGTCCGCGATGCCTTTTCCTTTGAATTTCTTTGCCTCGTGTGTAGAATCTAGTCAAATAACAATAATTATATCAAATACGGGTCAAAGAATCATAACCCACTTCAATTTATATGAAATTCGCATAATTACACTAAGTTGGTAAAACCCGACCCCGGGCCCCACTGCTCGGAAAATTCCGAAATTAGTACCAACGCGACCCTTATCTCGCCACGAGTCCGTGCATATAAACTTTATCGAAATCGGAGTTCAAATGGCCTTCCAAATCCAAAAATCCCGTTTTCAATACTTAGGCCACATTTCTTCAAGATTTCAACCCAATTTCATGAAGATTGATGTTAATACTACCATAAAATGATGTTTTTGAGTCAAGAATCTTACCTTCGACGAATGCCCGATGACTTCTCAGTGATTTCCTCGAGTTGTCTTCTCTCTAGGGCTCAAATTTGTGTTTTGGGGGTGTAAACCCGTAACCCCTCTGTTCTGCAATTTAATTCACTGCCGGACACTATTGTTCTTCGCGTTCGCGTGACCCTCTACGCGTTCGCGATGAACAGCCCCGCCTTACTCTTCGCGAACGCGACGCTGGCCACGCGTTCGCGATGCTCAATTCCGGTTACCCTTCGCGGACGCGACGCCTCCCACGCGTTCGCGATGTTCAAACTCCAGCCACCGGATTTCTTCTACGCGTTCGCGATACACCTCCCGCGAACGCGAAGCACAACACCCCTAGCCTACGCGAACGCGTCTCCCCCTCCCGCGAACGCGATGCACAAAAAGGCTTGGCCTTCGCGAACGTGACACTTGTCACGCGAACGCGAAGGCTTAAGGGCCTGGGCAGAACCTGCAGTTTTTCTGCAGATTTTTGCCAAGTCCAAATGCCCGATTGATGGTCCGAAATCATCCCGAGGCCCCCGGGACCCCAACGAAAACCGCCAACACACTCCAAAACATGATACGGACTTGTTCCAATCATAAAAACACCATACTAAACATCAAAATCTCCATTTACTCACGAATTCAAGCCTAAGTTTTTTCAAAACTTTCAAAACTAACATTCAATCCAAAACCCGATCAAACGATGTCCGAATGACCTGAAATTTTGTAGACACATCCAAAATCACATAACGAAGCTATAGAAATTGTCGAATTCCATTCCGACCCCCGAATCAAAATATCACCTACCATCCGGTTTTCGCCAAAATTCAACCTTCGCCAATTCAAGCCTAAAACTACACCGGACCTCCGAATTCAATTCCGATTGTTCTCCTAAGTCATAAATGATCCCCCGGAACTAGTCGAATCATCAGAATCCGGTTCCGAGCACTCTAACTCAATAGTCAACTCTTGGTTGACTTTCCATATTCAAGCTTTCTTCAAACATGCTATTTGTTTCATTTTCAATCCAAATCACTCCTAACTCACCCGATATACTCTAATACTGTTATAAAAGCATAAGATATGTAAATGCAATGTAACGGGGTGGTAATTCCCGTAACGACGGGCCGGGTCGTTACATTCTCCCCAACTTAAACAAACGCTCGTCCGCGAGCGGATTAAGAAACATACCTGGAGCATCAAACAGGTGTGGATATATGCTCCGCATTTCCTACTCGGTCTCCCAAGTTGCTTCCTCCACGGGACGACCTCTCCACTGCACTTTTACTGAAGTTATATCCTTAGATCTCAGCTTACGAACCTGTCGACCCAAAATGGCTACTGGTTCCACATCATAAGTCAAATCCTCATCTAGCTGTATCGTGCTGAAGTCTAACACATGAGACGGGTCTCCGACATACTTCCGGAGCATAGATACATGGAACACCGGGTGAACTCCCGACAAACTGGGTGGCAAAGCAAGCATATAAGCCACCTCCCCAACTTTCCTAAGCACCTCAAAAGGTCCGATGAACCTTGGGCTCAACTTTCCTTTCTTTCCAAACCTCATAACACCCTTCATAGGCGAAACTTTCAGCAACACCTTCTCACCTACTGAATAAGACACATCTCGGACCTTCCGGTGCGCATAACTCTTCTGACGCGACTGAGCTGTGCGTAGTCTCTCCTGAATCACCTTCACCTTGTCTAAGGCATCTTGGACTAACTCTGTTCCCAACAACCTAGCCTCGCCGGGCTCGAACCAACCAACTGGAGACCTACACCGCCTCCCATATAAAGCTTCATACGGTGCCATCTGAATGCTGGACTGATAGCTATTATTGTAAGCAAACTCCGCCAAAGGCAAATAATCAGCCCATGAACCACCAAAATCAATGACACAAGCACGCAACATATCCTCCAATATCTGAATAGTACGCTCAGACTGCCCATCCGTCTGTGGATGAAATGTTGTGCTTAGCTCTACCTACGAACCCAACTCTCGCTGAAATGTCCTCCGAAACTGAGAAGTGAAATGGGTACCTCTGTCTGATATGATAGAAATAGGAACTCTATGAAATCTCACAATCTCGCAGAAGAATATCTCTGCCAGCCGCTCCGAGGAGTAGGTAGTACACACTGGGATGAAGTGAGCTGACTTAGTCAACCTATCCACCACCACCCAAACTGAATCAAACTTCCTCGCTGTCCGAGGGAGTCCGCTAACAAAGTCCATAGTTATTCTTTCCCACTTCCACTCCGGAATATCAATACGCTGGAATACACCACCAGGTCTCTGATGCTCATACTTGACCTGCTGACAGTTAAGACACCGAGCCACATGGCTCACAATATCTTTCTTCATCTTTCTCCACCAGTAATGCTTGCTTCAAATCCTGGTACATCTTCGCGGCTCCTGGATGAATAGAATACCGCGAGCTATGAGCCTCCTCCAATATCAATTCACGAAGGCCGTCAACATTAGGCACGCATATCCGGCCCTGCATACGCAATACACCATCACTATTGATAGTGACATCTCTGGCATCATCATGCTAAACTCTGTCCTTAAGGACAAGTAAGTGTGGATCATCATACTGGCGCTCTCGAATACGATCATATAAAGAAGAATGAGCTACTACACAAGCCATCACCGGACTGGGCTCAGAAATATCCAGCCTCACCATCTGATTAGCTAACGCCTGAACATCAACTGCAAGGGGTCTCTCCCCAACTGGAATATACGCCAAGCTGCCCATACTAATAGCCTTCCGGCTCAATGCATCAACCACTACATTGGCTTTCCCGGGATGGTACAAAATAGTGATATCATAGTCTTTAAGCAATTCAAGCCATTTCCACTGCCTCAAATTTAGATCTTTTTGCTTAAACAAATGCTGAAGGCTGCGGTGGTCCGTATATACATCACAAGATACACCATATAGATAATGCCTCCAAATCTTCAAGGCATGAACAATAGCAGCTAACTCCAAATCATGAACAGGGTAGTTCTTCTCGTGGGGCTTTAGCTGACGAGAAGCATATGCAATAACTCTACCCTCCTGCATCAACACACAACCGAGTCCAACTCTAGAAGCATCACAATACACCGTATATGACCATGAGGCTGATGGCAACACAAGTACTGGAGCTGTGGTCAAAGCCTCCTTGAGCTTCTGGATGCTCTCCTCACATTCATCAGACCACACAAATGGAGCATTCTTCTGTGTCAACTTAGTCAACGGTGAAGCAATAGACGAGAAACCCTGAACAAACCGGCGATAATAGCCTGCCAAGCCGAGAAAACTCCGAATCTTTGTAGCTGAGGAAGGTCTGGGCCAATTCTGCACTGCCTCGACCTTCTGTGGATCAACCCGAATACCATCACTGGACACTATATGTCCCAGAAAACCCACAATATCAAGCCAGAACTCACACTTAGTGAATTTTGCATAAAGCTTCTCTTCTCTCAACCTCTGCAATACCACTCTCAAGTGCTGTGCATGCTCCTCCTGGCTGCGTGAATATACCAGAATGTCATCAATAAACACAATCACAAAAGAATCAAGGTACGACCGAAATACACTATTCATCAAGTGCATGAATGCAGCTGGGGCATTAGTTAGCCCGAAAGACATCACCGGGAACTCGTAGTGCCTATATCGCATCCTGAACGATGTCTTCATAATATCCGAGTCCCTGATCTTCAACTGATGATAGCCCGATCGAAGATCAATCTTAGAAAATACACTAGCTCCCTGGAGCTGATCAAATAGGTCCTCAATACGAGGCAATGGGTATTTATTCTTCACTGTTACCTTGTTCAGCTGCCTGTAATCAATGCACATTCTCATTGTGCCATCTTTCTTCTTTACGAACAACACCGGTGCACCCCAAAGAGACACACTTGGACGAATGAAACCCTTATCTAAGAGTTCTTGAAGTTGTTCTTTCAATTCTTTTAACTCTGCTGGTGCCATGCGATAGGGAGGAATAGAAATGGGCTGAGTGCCCGGCACCAAGTCAATACCAAAATCTATATCTCGGTCAGGCGGCATGCCTGGTAGGTCTGCTGGAAATACATCCGGAAACTCCCTCACAATGGGGACCGAATCAAGACTGGGTGTCTCGGCCTCAACATTTCTAATGAAGGCCAAATAAGACAAACAACCCTTGCCAATCATTCGTTGGGCCTTTATATAAGAAATCACCATGTCGGACACATAATCAGTCAAGCCACGCCACTCGATCCTCGGATTACCTGGAATAGCTAGTGTGACTGTCTTGGCATGACAGTCCAGAATCGCATGATAAGGAGATAGCCAATCCATGCCTAGGATAATATCGAAATCTACCATGCCCAGTAGTAATAGATCAACTCGGGTCTCCAGACCCCCAATAGTAATAATACAGGATCGATATACCTGATCCACAATAACAGTATCCCCCACTGGGGTAGACATATGTACGGGCAAAGCAAGGATACCACGGGTCATACCCAAATGATGTGCAAAGTAAGTAGAGACATAAGAATAGGTGGATCCGGGATCAAATAAGACAGAAGCATCCCTGTGGCGGACTGAGATAATACCTGAAATGACCGCATCTGAGGCACTAGCATCCTTCCTGTCCAGAAGAGCATAGAAACGAGCCTGGCCTCCACCAGTACGATCCTCGCCTCTGGGGCGACCTCTAGATACCTGGCCACCAGTCCTAGCCGACTGTGCTGGCGCTGAAGAAACAGGAGTAGAAGATGAAGGCTGATCCCTCTGCTGAGACCGCTTACGAAGCCACTGAGGACACTCTCTCCCGATATGGCCCAAATCACCGCACTCAAAACAACGGCCTGAAGATGGAAGAAGGGGCTGCCGAGGACCCCTCGCTACCGATGAACCCTGTGATGAGGAAGCAGGAGCAGAGCTCTGAGCTGCAAGAGCACTCAGTGCAGGCTGACTCTGCTGACGGCTCTGCTGACCCTGATAACCCTGATGGCCCTGACGACCACGATCTGATGAAACCCCACTGGACTCTGTACGTCCAGACTGATGAGACCTGAAAGAGCGACCTCTGCTATGCTGAAATTGGCCCCTAGACAGAGAACCACTGTAACTGCCAGTACCACGAGGCCTCTTAGCCTCTCTCTCATCTCGCTCTCTGCGGCGATCTGTCTCAATGTGACGGGCAGCATCAACCACCTCCTCAAAGGTAGCTGTCGAAACTCTCTCCCTGGTCATCAATATGCGGATGGGATAAATAAGACCATCAATAAATCTCCGAATCCTCTCCCTGTCTGTAGGAACCATCCACATGGCATGACGGGCCAACTGTGTGAATCTCATCTCGTACTGATTAACCATCATTTCTCCCTACTTCAACCACTCGAACTGACGTCGCAGCTCCTCTCTTTGAGACGGAGGCACGTACTTCTCCAAAAATACCATGGAGAACTGCTGCCAAGTGAGGGGCACTGCCCCAGCGGGCCTACGCCTCTCAAAATCCTCCCACCACTGAAATGCTGCACCTGTGAACTGAAAAGTGGTGAATGAAACACCGCTGGACTCTAGAATACCCGCGGTGCGAAGCATGCGCTGACATCTGTCAAGAAAACCCTGGGCATCCTCGCCCTCAGCTCCACCGAATGTCGGAGGCTGTAGCCTCTCAAATCTCTCCAAACGACGCTGCTCGTCGTCGGGCATAACTGGAACCATATATGCAGGAGCTGGTGCAACGGGCGCAACTGGCTGAACTGGCTCGGGTGTGTGAGCCACAGGGGTCTGATTCCCTCCCCCTGCCTGTGAAGAAGATACTGCGGCAGTAGCAGCAACTACCTGTGCCAAGCCTGTGCACACTGATAATATCTGAGCCAAGGTCTCCTGAAGACCCGGTATCACAATAGGCACTGCCGGTGCCTGAGCCTGAGTTGCCGGAGCGTCCGCCGCTGGAACCTGGTCCTGAGTCTGATCGGTTGGTGGGTCAGCAGGTGCTGGTGCTGGTGCTGCTGCCCTACCTCTGCCACGACCACGGCCTCTGGGTGCTAATGGTGGTCCTCCGCCACGTCCGTTAGCTCGTGTTCTCGCCATCTGCGAGAGATTAGAATATGGAAAGATTTAATTTCATGATAACACAAATCGCACGATATGAATTCAAGAAAATGAGGTTTTTTCCTAAAGTTTCTGTAGCCCTCCGAGGATAGATACGGACGTCTACGTACCGATCCGCGAAAGCCTACTAAACCGGCTCGTGACTCGCGAGTCCTAATAACCTAGGCTCTGATACCAACTTGTCATGACCCAAATCCGGTCGTGATGGCGCCCAACAATCAAGCTAGGCCAGCCAGACCAACAGTTTAATTATCACAAAATACCCGTCCCCAAATGGACATCCCAAGAAGAATATATGAGTTTAAGAACTCCAATAATAATAATACTGAACAAAAGTACTGACACTCCCAAAGATCCGGAGTCACAAGTCTAGAGCCTCCTAACAAAACCCAACAGGAAATAGAGAGTACGATATAGAAGTACTCAAGTCTGAATACAAAATATAAAATAACAACTGGAATGAGAGGAGAAGCTAGGTTCTGCGAACGTAGGCAGCTACCTCAGCAACTCGATGTGACAATGTAAACGCTGGAGATGTCCGTCTACTACTCCTGTGTACCTGAGTCTGCACACAAAAGGTGCAGGGAGTAGGGGTGAGTACTAAGTACTCGGTGAGTAACAAATATATATACGTAGCTGACAGTAAGAAATCCACAAAATACCACAATATGAAGCTACACTACAGTCCGAATCTCCTACGAACTAGCAGCAACAATACAATACAGCTACCACAGAGTAATTCAACAAATATAGATGCAATGCAATGCACATAACCGCTACGGCGTGTAGCCCGATCCAATTTAACGTCGACGGCGCTCATTGGGGGTGTGTACAGACTCCGGAGGGGCTCCTACAGCCCAAGCGCAATACTGCTGCGGCGTGCGGCCCGACCCTTATATCAACCACTGCGGCGTGCAGCCCGATCCCATACTCAGTCCACAATAAGCAATTAAGTCACAAAACAGTTCATTTTCCTTAATTCCAGTTCTCAATTCATAATTTATGAAAAATACTTTAACTTTATTAAGTTTGTAAAAGCCGGTGACGTAGCATTTCGAAAGTGTGATTACAATTTCCAGGACTGAGATCAGTGATTTAAGCAATTATAGCTATCACATAAATATTGTCCTCTAAGGACGCTACAGATCGGCACAAGGCCCCAAACAAGGCTTACAACCCACAAATATAGCAAATACAGTGTATTTCCAACACTAACAACATATTATTCACTTCCGGGATGGACCAAGTCTCAATCCCCAATCACAATCAATCCCGCACCTGTCACGGTGTGCGAGCCACGCCTTATTAGCATCACAATGTGCTAAGCCGGGGTTTCGAACCCTCAGGCTACTATATACAAAAACTACTCACCTCTAGCCGGTCGTAGACTCGTCCGCGATGCCTTTTCCTTTGAATTTCGTTGCCTCGTGTGTAGAATCTAGTCAAATAACAATAATTATATCAAATACGGGTCAAAGAATCATAACCCACTTCAATTTATATGAAATTCGCATAATTACACTAAGTTGGTAAAACCCGACCCCGGGCCCCACTGCTCGGAAAATTCCGAAATTAGTACCAACGCGACCCTTATCTCGCCACGAGTCCGTGCATATAAAATTTATCGAAATCGGAGTTCAAATGGCCTTCCAAATCCAAAAATCCCATTTTCAATACTTAGGCCACATTTCTTCAAGATTTCAACCCAATTTCATGAAGATTGATGTTAATACTACCATAAAATGATGTTTTTGAGTTAAGAATTTTACCTCCGACGAATACCCGATGACTTCTCAGTGATTTCCTCGAGTTTTCTTCTCTCTAGGGCTCAAATTTGTGTTTTGGGGGTGTAAACCCGTAACCCCTCTGCTTCTGGATTTTATTCACTGCCAGACACTATTGTTCTACGCGTTCGCGTGACCCTCTACGCGTTCGCGATGAACAGCCCCGCCTTACTCTTCGCGAACGCGACGCTGGCCACGCATTCGCGATGCTCAATTCCGGTTACCCTTCGCAGACGCGACACCTCCCACGCGTTCGCGATGTTCAAACTCCAGCCACCGGATTTCTTCTACGCGTTCGCGATACACCTCCCGCGAACGCGAAGCACAACACCCCTAGCCTACGCGAACGCGTCTCCCCCTCCCGCGAACGCGATGCACAAAAAGGCTTGGCCTTCGCGAACGCGGCCCTTGCCACGCGAACGCGAAGGCTTAAAGGCCTGCAGTTTTTCTGCAGATTTTTGCCAAGTCCAAATGCCCGGTTGATGGTCCGAAATCATCCCGAGGCCCCCGGGACCCCAACGAAAACCACCAACGCACTCCAAAACATGATACGGACTTGTTCCAATCATAAAAACACCATACTAAACATCAAAATCTCCATTTACTCACGAATTTAAGCCTAAGTTTTTTCAAAACTTTCAAAACTAACATTCAATCCAAAACCCGATCAAACGATGTCCGAATGACCTAAAAATTTGCAAACATATCCAAAATCACATAACGAAGCTACAGAAATTGTCGGAATTCCATTCCGACCCCGGATCAAAATATCACCTACCATCCGGTTTTCGCCAAAATTCAACATTCGCCAATTCAAGCTTAAAACTACACCGGACCTCGGAATTCAATTCCGATTGTTCTCCTAAGTCATAAATGATCCCCCGGAACTAGTCGAATCATCAGAATCCAGTTCCGAGCACTCTAACTCAATAGTCAACTCTTGGTTGACTTTCCATATTCAAGCTTTCTTCAAACATGCTATTTGTTTCATTTTCAATCCAAATCACTCCTAACTCATCCGATATACTCTAATACTGTTATAAAAGCATAAGATATGTAAATTCAATGTAACGGGGTGGTAATTCCCGTAACGACGGGCCGGGTCGTTACAAACCTATTTAGACAAATGAAACAAACAAACGAACGAAATTTTTCTGCCCCAGTTTTGCTAGGAAAATTTCGTGAGTTAGTTGTGACATAGAAAGTGATTAAAAAGACTCTTTGGTATTGGTTAAGAAAATCACAGTTTCACAAATAAACATTCTACAGCTTTCAGGTCAGGAGACCCTCGGTTTTCTGGCCAGGGTTTTGAAGAAATAAATTCACGGCTTTCTGGCCGGAATTCAAAATCAATGTCTCACGGTTTTTTGGCCGCAAGCCCCTCGGTTTTTGGACGGGGTTAAAATAAATGGCTCCGCAATTTTTCTGACTGGGAGATCCTCAGTTTTCTGACAGGGAAGAAGAGTTTCACGGCTTTCTGGCCGGATTCAAACAATGTCTAACGGTTTTCTGGCCACAAGACCCTCGGTTTTTTGGCCGGGGTTAAAATAAATGGCTCCGCGGTTTTCTGACTAGGAGATCCTCGGTTTTCTGACCGGGGATTTTGAAAGAAAGTTTTCACGGCTTTCTGGACGGAATTCAAACAATGTCTAACGGTTTTTTGGCAGCAAGACCCTCGATTTTTGGCCGGGGTTAAAATAAATGGCTCCGCAGTTTTCTGACCGGGAGATCCTCGGTTTTCTGATCGTTAAGAAGAGTTTCACGGCTTTCTGGCCGGTATTCAAATAATGTCTAACGGTTATTTGGCCGCAAGACCCTCGGTTTTTTTGGCCGGGGTTAAAATAAATGGTTCCGCAATTTTCTGACTGGGAGATCCTCGGTTTTCTGACCGGGAAGAAGAGTTTCACGGCTTTCTGGCCGGAATTCAAACAATGTCTAATGGTTTTTTGGCCGCAAGACCCTCGGTTTTTTGGCCGGGGTTAAAATAAATGGCTCCGCAGTTTTCTGACTGGGAGATCCTCGGTTTTTTGACCGGGAAGAAGAGTTTCACGGCTTTCTGGCCGGAATTCAAACAATGTCTAACGGTTTTTTGGCCGCAAGACCCTCGGTTTTTTGGCCGGGGTTAAAATAAATGGCTCCGCAGTTTTCTGACTGGGAGATCCTCGGTTTTCTGACCGGGAATTTTGAAAGAAAGTTTTTCAACGGCTTTCGGACCGGGGTCCAAATGGATATTGGACTAACATGATTTGATTCTCTTTTTGGAGTTTTCATTTTCTTTCTTTTATTCTTCCTTTTGGGTCTTTTTAAGGTATTTTCTTTTTTACCCATCAACAAATGCATAAGATAAAGCTTTCAAAAAGAAACTTCCCTTTTTATGCGTTTCCTTTGTTCCAAATCCATTTCAATGCTTGCGTACTTCACTTCTTTGGGTTGTACCTTCTTCTTGCCCAATTAAATAGACCTATTTTCAACAAAGAATATTTTATTAGTTGAAAAAAGTGGTTGACTTTGTGGCCTTGATTATCTTTATTGCTTGATCCTTGTCTCATTTCCATTGAGAACTTTGCCACCAATTGTCTTTGGGGATGACTTCTTTCCAAACTGACCGGGTTCATCCTCGGGATTCCACGAGGAGTTTTTGTGTGGGTTCTGTCCTTCTACTTCATTCCGTCTCTTCTAAGACCTTAGCCTTCGATTTCCATTTTCTTCCTAACCTCCGTTCCTTTGGAAACAATCGATCATTACAATCCAATCGCGGATTGTATCAATACACCACTGAGGCTGGTTTTTTTCTTCTTTACCAGGCGTAATTCTGTATAAACAGCCCTGTCACCTTTCTTTGTAATAATTTCAGAATTCAAAGTTAAAACGAAAGGGATTCAAAGAAAAATGGATAAAGAATGGAAAAAGTGTATCGAAGATAGAGGAGTGTTTCGGGGAAAAAGATGGACTTATCTGAGGTATATGCTGACTTTAAACCAACATGACATGCTTCTCGGACTAGATGCTTGACCGTCACAAACTCCCATTTCCTTATGAACCAAAACGGGTCTATGTTTTCAAGCTAAGGAGCCATGCCAGGACCTCTTGTGGTGAAACACCATTTTCGGTTGATAGCGCCATTTTGCGAGTTTTTGCCAATCGACCTCTCTCGTTTCTCTTCTTACCATCGCCAGATAGCACTCTTTGCGAGTTTTTTACCAACAGGCTCTCTCATTTTGTATTTCTCTACTTCCATCGTCCTATGGTGCCCGAAGGTTTTCACCAATAAGACTCTCTCATTTTATTTCTTTTCATTCTAGAAGCTTCGGACTGCAACAATGATGTTTTCTCAGTTTCCAATTGATCTTGAAGGACTTGTACTCGGTTTGGGTAACAAGAATTGTGGACAAAATTACAACTTTGGAATCATCTTGACGGATCTAAACCGAATCAACAATATCATATGCCCCTGTTTCATTTTTTGGGGAAATTGGGATTTTTGGTTTGGTGTGACTGAACCTCAGGAGAGGTTGCCTACGTATCCTTTCGGAATCAAGTTAGAACGTAGTTCAGGAACTTTGTTTTGTTTTGTGGTTTTTTTTTTTTTTGAATTGGATTCCAAAGAGGGTAGCCAAAGAAATGTAACCGGCTCAAATAAGGTTAACAAAAGGGTTGGTAGTGTTTGAGTAGCGGGAATAAAAGCCTTCAATCATTTCGACTTGTAAGGACATCATCAAAGCAAATTCAGACATAATACCTTTTGACAGCATCTGCATTCACAGCTGTCTCAGGATCGTTTCCTTCCATATCTCCCAAGTATAATGCTCATCTCGACAACATCTTCTTGATGATGTATGGTCCATTCCAATTAGGAACAAATTTTCCTTCCGCTTCCTGGTGATGTGGAAGAATGCGTCTCAAAACCAACTGTCCTACTTCGAAATTTCTCGGCCGTACTTTCTTGTTGTGAGCACGAGCCATTCTTTGTTGGTACACTTGTCCGTGACAGACTGCAGCCATTCGCTTTTCATCGATCAAAGTTAATTGCTCCAATCGAGTCTTAACCCACTCGCTATCTTCAATCTCTGCTTCAATGATCGTACGAAATGAAGGAATTTCTACCTCTGCCGGTATCACAGCCTCGGTACCATAGACTAGCAGGTATGGAGTTGCTCTTACCGATGTGCGTACTGTAGTACGGTATCCTAGTAAGGCGAACGATAATTGTTCATGCCACTGTCTAGAACTATGGATTGTTTTTCTCAAAATCTTTTTAATGTTTTTGTTTGCTGCTTCAACGGCACCATTGGCTTTGGGCCGATAAGGGGTGGAGTTCCTATGCGTTATTTTGAATTGCTCGCATATTTCTTCCATCAAACGACTATTCAAGTTCGCAGTATTGTCTGTGATGATAGTTGCAGGTATAAACGACAGATAAGATTTGAGTGTACAAAATCCACCACAGCTTTCTTAGTGACTGATTTGAGAGTGACGGCTTCGACCCATTTCGTGAAGTAATCGATAGCGACCAATATGAATCGGTGCCCATTCGAAGCTTTCAGCTCAATCGGGCCTATGACATCCATTCCCCAAGCTAAAAATGGCCACGGCGCTGATATAGGATGTAGCTCAGTTGGAGGTGCATGAATCAGATCTCCATGTACCTGACATTGATGGCATTTTCAGACAAAACCGAAACAATCTTTCTCCATGGTCATCCAATAATAACCTGCTCGAAGGATTTTCTTGGCTAGGACATACCCATTCATATGAGGCCCGCATACTCCTGTGTGTACTTCGTGCATGATTCTTCCAGCTTCTTCGACATCAACACACCTTAAGAGGTTAAGATCCGTGGTTCTTTTATACAAGACCTCGCCGCTCAAAAAGAAACCACCTGCATGTCGCCTAATGGTCCTCTTTTGATCTCCAGTAGCATGTTCAGGGTATTCTTGCGTTTTCAAAAATCTCCTGATATCGTAGTACCATGGCTTGACGCTTGGTCCTTCTTCGATTGCATTGCAACAACCATGGCTTTCTCTGATTTGGATTTCCAAGGGATTGACATGGGCGTTGCCCGGATAATGTGGCATTGAAGCTAAAGTGGCAAGTGCGTCAGCTAGTTCATTGTGACATCGTGGGATATACCTGAACTCTATCGATGCAAATCGCTTGCCAAAAATATTCACGTGATGTTGGTAAGGGAGGAGTTTAACGTCCTGAGTTTCCCATTCACCTTGAGATTGTTTGATAATTAGATCTGAATCTCCCATGATCAACAAATCTTCGACGCCCTGATCAACTGCCATGTTCATACCCATGATACAAGCTTCATACTCGGCCGTATTGTTCGTGCAAAAGAAACGGAGCCTAGCCGTGGCTGGGTAATGCTGACCAGTAGGAGAGATCAAGATTGCCCTAATCCCTACACCTTTAGCATTTACCGCCCCATCGAAAAACATTTTCCAAGCATGACTGTCCTCCAAAACAACTTCTGTCGTATTTACCTCTTCATCAGGAAAGTAGGTATTCAATGGTTGATACTCTTCGTCGATAGGGTTCTTGGCCAAGTGGTCTGCCAATGCTTGGGCCTTCATTGTTGTGCGAGTGACATAGACTATGTCAAACTCAGTGAGCAGGATTTGCCATTTCGCCAATCTTCCGGTGGGCATCGGTTTCTGAAATATATACTTCAAAGGATCCAACCGGGTAATGAGGTGAGTCGTATGGGCTTGGAGGTAGTGTCTCAATTTCTGAACGACCCAAGTTAAAGCACAACACATTCTTTCCAGCAAAGTGTACTTAACCTCATAACTAGTGAATTTCTTGCTCAGGTAGTAGATTGCCTGCTCTTTCTTCCCTGTCACATCATATTGTCCGAGGACACAACCAAAAGAGTTTTCCAAGACTGTTAAATACAAGAAAAGAGGTCTCCCTGGCTCTGGCGGGACTAAGACTGGAGGGTTTGACAAATATTCTTTGATCTTGTCAAAGGCCTCTTGGCATTCGGTTGTCCATTTGATTGCAGCGTCTTTCTTCAACAACTTGAATATGGGTTCACATGTGGAAGTCAAGTGAGCGATGAACCTACTGATGTAGTTCAGTCGGCCTAGAAGACTCATTACGTCTTTCTTTGTTCTGGGAGGAGGTAAATCCCGGATGGATTTTATCTTTGTGAGATCTAATTCAATACCTCTTCTACTGACTATGAAACCCAAAAGTTTACCTGACGGGACTCCAAAAGCGCATTTGGCCGGATTCAACTTCAAGTCGTACTTCCACAACCTCTCAAAGAATTTCCTCAAGTCTCGCACATGATCGCCCTGAGTTCTGGATTTGATGATCACATCGTCCACGTACACCTCTATTTCCTGATGCATCATGTCGTGGAAAATGGCGGTCATAGCTCTCATGTATGTTGCTCCAGCGTTTTTCAAACCGAACGGCATGACTCGGTAACAGTAAGTCCCCCAAGGTGTGGTAAAAGCAGTCTTCTCGGCGTCCTCTTCATCCATCAACACTTGATGATATCCCGCATAACAATCCACAAACGATTGTATCTCATGTTTGGCACAGTTATCAACAAGGATGTGGATGTTTGGTAAAGGAAAGTTATCTTTAGGACTTGCTTTATTCAAATCTCGGTAGTCAATGCATACTCGAGTTTTTCCGTCCTTCTTTGGCACGGGCACAACATTAGCCAACCACGTGGTGTATTGTACCACTCGAATTACCCATATTATTAACTGTTTAGTGATTTCATCTTTGATTTTATCACTGATGTCAGTCTTGAACTTTCTTTGCTTATGTTGCACTAGGCGACAGTCAGGGTAGATTGGCAACTAGTGCACCACTAGATCGGCTCCTAATCCTGGCATGTCATCGTAAGACCAAGCAAACACGTCTTTAAATTCAAACAAGAGTTGGATTATTGCATCTCATGATTTCTCATCTGTGTGGATGCTTATCTTGGTCTCTCGGATCTCTTCAACAGTTCCCAAATTAACCGGTTCGGTATCATTCAAGTTTGGCTTAGGTTTATTCTCAAAATGTTCCAATTCTTGATTTATTTCCCTAAAAGCCTCTTCTTCATCGTATTCCGGTTCTTGGTTCATTATTTCCAGATTAGGTGGCGTGTTCGGATTTGAGCATGAGTTCCTGCAAGCATGTCATGTTATTTAAAGCCGCATTATTAGGACTGAAAAGAAAAAATAAATAACAAAATTAGAAAGAGTACAAAATGAGGAAATATTTATTTCATTTTCTTGGAATTTTCTGAAGATAAACAAAGTTACATTGGGAAGACCAAAAATACAAGAAAAAAAAGAAAAACATCCAAGCTACGTCCTGAAGTAACTTGTGATAAAGGAAAAATGACAGGACAAATCTGCCAAAACTCCCGACTGACTTGGGAAGGGTGTGGCTTTCCAATTTTGCAATTTAGCTTCTGGGCCCACATACAGCACCTCAGCGGTGCTTGTTCCTTCTCCCGATTGAACCATGTTAACATCGCAAAGCATTTGCCTCATGGCCCCACATATTTCTTCAATTTCCTCTGATGTGAAAACCTCATCTTCTTCTTCACTGTATCTTGGTCGAACAAAAGTTTGGTACAAATGTAGCAACGGTCGTGGAAGAACCCATCCTTTCTCCTTTCTCTTATTGGCCCATCTCTCATCTTCAGGGGTTGGGCGAAATCCTACTCCGAAGAACTTTTCAATTGTGGGCAAAGTTATCAGCTTTGACACTCCTTGCAGGGACTTTCCCAAACCTTTTCCTGTCTGGAAGCCGTGTTTGATCATTTCTTTTGCCACCATGATGGAGGCATTGGACAAAAAGGGTTGGAGAAGAGGGTTCCCTTCTTCGTGCTGGTCTGCCAATACAACCTCGAAAGCTTGAAAAATGATGTGTTCGCTTCCTTCTTCTGCTTCTAAACATGGGATGGATGGATCTCGATAAATCGACTGCTCGTCCTCCCCGTGGACCACGATCTCTTGTCCCTTGTGTTCAAATTTTAACATCTGATGGAGGGTAGAGGGCACAGCCCCAGCCGCATGAATCCATGGTCTCCCCAGAAGAAAGTTTTAGGAAGTGTCCATATCCAGAACTTAAAATGTCACTTCGAAATCCACCGGGCCGATGGTCATAATCACATCAATCTCTCCGACTGTATCTCTCTCCACACCATCAAAGGCTCGCACGCATATGTTGTTGGGCCGAATTCTTTCAGCTCCGATTCCTATGCGGCCTAGAGTGGAAAGTGGTCATATGTCTACTCCTGAACCCCCATCAACCATGACTCTCTTCATGTAGTAGCATTCGCATTTGACAGTCAAATGCAAAGCTTTGTTGTGTGTCGCACCTTCCCAAGGCAAATCAGCTTTACTGAAAGAAATCTGATTGATTGCGAAGAATCTCTCCGTCATTCTTTCAAGTTGATCGGATGAAGTCTCAATAGGCACATATGCCTCATTCAAGGCCTTTAACAAAACCTTCTAATGTTCAGTAGACTTAATTAAAAGGGACAACATCAATACCTGCTCCGGGTATTTGCGCAGTTGGTCTATCACCTCATAGACAGGCGTTTACATCTTCTGAAAAAAGACCTCTGCCTCTTCAGCGCTTACAGGTTTTTTTGATGGGAAACGCCTTTGTGTGGCGTTATTTACCTCCTGCGTGTTTAAGTACTTTTGCCCCAGGATGCTCCCAGATGAATCTCCTGCAACCTCTTTTCCTTTGCATGTAACGAGTGTCCGTTGGTAGCTCCAAGGTACAGCGGATGGATCTGTCATAGGTTTTTATTGCACACGTGCAATAACCACGGGTTCATCTGGTTTTCGGGCCACATAGTTTCCCTTTGGTACATACACTGCTATTTTCCTCTTCAAGTGGAACTTCTTGGGGGCACCTATTGATGATGGTTTTTCCACTCGGCCTCGCGGGAGGTAAAGAACTCCACTCTTTTGAGACGATGCTTACAATTCGATCGTCTATTCAGATCTAGTCTCGGGAACTTCAACATTTTTCCCCACTTTCTCTTGTTTCGGGGCAACATCGGGCCGCTTCTCTATGTTGGCGATGGCAATTATCGCTTTTAAGGCTGGGTCAAATTCCTTATCGTCACAAATTATCCCAATCACTGGCCCGTTGTTGTGGGCTGGCAATGGGTTATTTGTCACATTTGGGATGTCTTCATCTGCGAAGACTATCCTCCCTTGATTAATCAAATCTTGCACCGCCTTCTTTAAAGTCCAACAATTGTCGGTGCTATGTCCCCCAACACCTGAATGATAGGCACAGTATATTCCTCGCTGGTAGGCAGGAGAGTCCGAATTCTGCCTATTCTGCGGAACGGGCTGCAGTAGGTTCTCTTGCCTGAGTTTTGGAAAAAGAGTGGAATACGGCTCCCCAATCGGTGTAAAGCTCATTTTAGGTGGCTCATGGTGGCGGGTGTTATTTGGTCGGGGGTTGTATTGACTTGGGTAAGGAGGTTGGATTCTTTGAATGGAGGTAGATTTCTGTTGGCTGGTGGCTGCGGCCGTGCAAAAGGTTGAATGTTCATGACTGCGTAGGGTGGAGGCGGAGGAGCATTGGCCATGCTGTGGTGTGAATAGTAATGTTGGGGGCCCTTTTGGAGAATACCTGCCTTGAGGTTCGATATCTTCTATTTTCTACTGCCGCCATGGCAGTTTCCTCCTTCTTTTGCTTCTGGGCATCCCTCCAGACCCACCTTGGATGGCTTGGGAAGTTGCCCGAATGGCCACTTGACTCAAAATTCGACCTGTTTTTAAGCCGTTTTCCACCATTTCTCCAATCTTGATTGCTTCGGCGAAAGGTTTTCCCATCGCCGACATCATATTTTGAAAGTAGTCAGGCTCTTGAGCTTGGAGAAAAGTCGTGACCATTTCAATTTCGTCCATAGGGGGTTTCACCCTGGATGCTTGCTCTCGCCATTTGATAGCATATTCTCTTAAGCTTTCTGAGGTCTTCTTCTTTAAGTTCGATAAGGAATTCCTGTCTGGCGCAATGTCGATGTTGTATTGAAACTGTTTCACAAAATCTCTGGCCAAATCGTCCCAGATGTGCCATCGAGATATGTCTTGATCCATGTACCATTCTGATGCTATCCTGACCAAACTTTCTCCGAAGTATGCCATCAGCAATTTTTTCCTTCCGCCGGCACCTCGCAATTGATTGCGGTATTTCTTTAGATGAGCAATGGGGTCGCCATGCCCGTCATACTTTTCTAACTTCGGCGTCTTAAAGCCTGATGGCAAATGTACATGCGGGAACATGCATAAATCTGCGTAAGATACACTTTTCTACCCGCTTAGACCTTGCATATTTTTCAAGATCTGTTCCAAGCTTCTCATTCTTTTTGCCATTTCATCCCGCTCGGGAGCTTTTGGATTTTGGCTTGGTAGGAACTCATATCGAGGTGGCTGAGGATATATATTGGCTATAACCTGGGTATGGTCCCGTGTAAGGGGTGGTGCTGGGAATGTAAAGGACGCGAAATCAAAGAAAGGAGTATGTGCGGTGGGATGCGTCGTGACTGGAACTGGCAAATCAACTGACATTCTTGCGGATATATCTAATGTTGTCACCCGAGGATAGGAAGTGGTAGGTGATTCGGAGAGGGTTGTGGAATTAGAATACCCAAACAGAGTAGGTGGGTAATTGATGGGGGTATTGGAAATCCCACTTGATCTGAGAAGAATTTCAGGGAAACCCAGGGATCAGACTTGGGGGCTCTTTCCCGTTGTTCCAATCGTCTAACATCTCGAGCATGTGGCAGCGCAAAATTCTATTCTCCTCCAAAGCTGCTGACTCAGTAACCGGGATGGTTGTCAAGGAGCTTTCTTCCGAAACGGGAATGGTTGCTAGGGGGATTTCTGAAGACATGTTGGCACCTCTTTTTGACCTGGTGAAATAGGGATGAGTACTTTCGGGCTGCTGAACTTTTCCTTTGGACCTTGTGAAGTACGAATGTGATGCCAGATTACCACAAAATCAACCACTCTTTACTAAAACCTGGAGTTTGGCAAACAAATGGTTAGTCTAAAACAACATAACAGATAAGTAATCTCACGTTGGGTGTGATGCACTTATACAGATGATTGTGTTGCTACATGTACTTGATTGCGATACGTCATTCCGGTTTGTATTTTCCTTTGCTTTCATCCTTTATCAATCTTCTTTTCTTTTAACTTTTCCCACTTTTATTATTTTTTTTTTTTTTGGTGATGGTCGAATCTTATGTGGATTGCCTACGTATCATGTCCCCGCATGAATCAGACCGGGCGTAATTCGGAAATAATAGACATGAGATATGAATGAAATATTCTTGAATTTAATTTCAACAAATTTCAAACTTGAAACACTTTGCAAAATGACAACAATGGTGGAAAACTTTAAAAGGACAAACAAACTCTAAAAATAACAGACTCTTCTAAGCATGTTCCAACGCCTCGAATCTTTGCGCCCGGGGGGCATTGTTTGGCCTTGCTGCGGTTCTTGGTGTAAGATATTTCTGTATACTCCCCAACTCTGCCATGACTTGGTGGACACATTCCGTGATTGAAGAGAAGAGGGTAGGCCGGGGTACTTGTTCACAGGTCAGGCATCTTATAGTGATGTAGTGCCCGATTTCATTGATCCTGGCCCTGATCATGTCTTTTTCTCCGAGCAGCTGCCCTATATGTCGGTTCTTTGCCCCTAATACTTGAGCGTTACCGGAGACTTGGTCCAAGAGCCTATCTATTTGGCTTTCCATCCGTGCCATTAAGTCGTGGCAACGGTCTCTATTTGCTTTGGCATCCCGGACTTGCCTGAGAATTTGCTCTCTAAAAGCGGCATTTGCTTTTCTTAAATCAACGATGATTTCCCCATAATCTTTCTCTATTTGTTGTTGACGGAGTGCTTCTTGGTGGGCTGCTCTCTTCCATTTTGTCCGGATTGCAACCAAAGCCGCTTCTGCCTTCTCCAAGTCTTCCTGGTGTTCAAAGGCTTTCCTTTCCAAATCGTTTATAAGCATCTCATCATTCCGACTTCTCCTTGACCTTTCTGCGGTCAATTGCATCTCCTGAATTTGAGTTCGGAGTGTTTCTCTTTCCTGCTCCCAACCGGCCCTTTCCCGATCGAAATCAGCCTGTTGTATGTCCATGGCAGCTTCCAGAATTCCCTTGTCTTCTTTTAAAGTGTTAATGCAAGATCGGAAATCTTGCGCTGTCTCATGCTTAGCCTCCCTAAATCTGGTTTCTATCTCTTTCTCCCAATCGACGGCATACTTTACCGACCTTTCTGACCTTTGCTCGGGCATTGATTGGTTATGGAACCATTCAAGATATGTGAGGCTCACTTCTCCTCGTTCTCGATCGGCAACCATTTCGTTGATGTCGGAGAGTCAACTGCCGAACCATACCTTTTGTGCATAAGTCTCTCTTGGGGGCACCTCCATCGCGAATTCCCATGTAAATGATCGCATATCTTCAATCGGGGGCCTTTTCTGTTCTCTACCCAACTGCCGCATGACACGTAGCGGGGCATATGGTTGGAAACCCCTGAAGCCCATTAGTATGTAGAATGGGCGATATGTCGACATGTGCATGATTTTAGCGGAAGGGAACCAATAATAATTCCGGGTAAGTCGATCTCCTCTCAAAGAGTTGAGAAGTTCTTGCCAAGTCCTTAAATCTTCTGGAAGGTTGCAACGGGCGGCTCTGTTTGTATGACAACGAATATAATTCAGCCAGTCCGTTTTGAAGTCTATCACAATCGGGTGATGATAGAGATGCTCTACAAACCACATTTGTAATAAGATATTACAACCTTCAAAATAATCATGTCCTTCTTAGCACCGAGTTAAGGCCCGGAAGATGTCTCCTAGGATCATAGGAAGAATAGTGTGTTCCTCGTTACTCTGTAAATATGAGACCACCGCAACCAAACAGATTCTGATGCGTCCGCCACGTTTGGGAAAAACCATGGTTCCCAAAAAGGCGATCATAAAGGCATAGATTCTTAAGTCTCCCCAGGCGTTATAATTCAACTGGTTAACAAATTCAGTGTTTGAGAATTTCTCGAACCCTTTCTTATCACCAAATCTGTCATAGAGATACTCCAGCGGCACCCAACCTTTCTCCAAACAACCCATGGGAACTCGTCGGAGACATAACTTCTTCAAGAAATTATTCACACCCATTTGCCTAGGATCTGCAGGTCTCTTTTCGGTGGCATTTCATCTCTCGCCCTTTTCTGGCCGATTCTTTGCGATGAATTCATGCTGATCCTAGAAAAGATAAAAATGAAACTTAAGATTTTTTTCAAATTTTTTTTTTATTATTATTATTATGTATAAAAAAACGAATCTTGTTAATACGGCCTTTCAGCACTTGAAGAAGATTTGAAGGTTGTATAACAAGATACCAGTGTGATGTCTATATTCCGTTTTGCGAAATTAGTCCTCCGGCGCCCCTTTTGAGGCGTTTGGCTATTTTTGCAAAATTTCCTAACTCTCGACTAAGAACAAAAATCCTAATTCTAATATTTTTATTATTGTTTTTCTTTAAAAAATCAGTATTAGTTGAGCCCGATATGGATTGCCTACGTATCTTTTTTTTTAAAAAAAGCAGTATTAGTTGAGCCCGATATGGGTTGCCTACGTATCTCACGTTCGGTGAGAATCAAACTTGCGTAGTTGAAAAATAAAAGAACTAAATCATTTTAAGAAAAACAAACTATTTTTAAACAGTATTTCTAAAACAAATTATTTTCAGAGAAACTAACCTATCTTTAAAATTTTTTTTTTTTTTTGCATTTTTCAAAAATTATTTTCTAAGGAACTAAGAAAATTTATTTGGAATTTTTTGCATTTTTCAAAAAGGAAAAATTTTAAAGAAACTAACTATTTAAAATTAACAAAATTTATTTGGGGATTCTTTTTTTCTTTCATTTTTTTTCATTTTTTTTTCAAAAATTATTTTCCAAGAAAAGCATCTCGTTTTCCATTAATTTGATTGACATCTTCCACTTTTTACCCTTTTTTTTTAATAACAAACCGGTCGGCATGTAAGATCAAAACAAATAAATGCACAGAGAAAGATGCAACAAGTTGGTCTTTTGTTTCAGGTACACCTGTCCTAGACAAGCCCAACCCCTGTGTTGAGCCTCCTAAGTCAAATATGCACATGATGCAAATAAACGTTACTATCGGGGAACCGGCATAAGGTTTTGTTATTCTAAGTCATAATCCTGTTTGGAAAAAGTGTCTAGACTGGCTTTAACTCGAGCGGACAACTCGAGCCGAAGAGTGTCAGTGCACCGGTAGCATGGCTTTCCGGCTTAATTGATAAAACTCTCTGCCTAAACATGTGTGACTACAAATCCTTCACCGGGTGCCAAGCACCACAGCTATTTTGAAAAAAACGGGCTATGTCCAGCAAATGCCCGATAATATATTTCAAAAGACTCAGAAGAGGAAAAAATGGGTATCGGCACAATTTATATACAATTCACAAAATATCAAAGCGGTAAAAAGCCACATTTAGCACACTAAATACAAACATATAATAAAATCGGGTAATAAATAAGCCAAATAAAATAATTATTCAAAGCTCGAATTCTTAAACCCCGAGCCAGTGGTTCCTGGGTCTGCGACCCCAGCAGAGTCGCCAGAGCTGTCACACCTCCTTTTGGCGCGCCCACTACCCGGGGGTAGAAGCGTAAGGGAGTTTTTTCAATTTAAGTGACAATATTCGAAATGGGATTATTTATTTAATTCAGAGTCGCCACTTGAAATAAATTATGGTGTTCCAAGTCACCGATTTATTTAAATCCCAAATCGAGGAAATTTACGACTTTCCAAATGAAGTCTGCGAACCAGAAATTCTAAGTAAGGAATTCTGTTGACCCGAGGGAAGGTGTTGGGCACCCCCGGATCCCGTGGTTCTAGCACGCTCGCTTCAATTATTATAAGTGGCTAAAAATACCTGATTTCATACATGTTTAATAAATTATATGCTTTAATTAAACTTTAGACCGCTCTATTAATTTGAGACTGTACCAAAAGAAAAATTAATTACAACATAGACGCGGACTTTTGACAAATAAGTAAATCAAAAATGTGTCCGGATTACTTACTTCAAACTATGCCAATTAAAACAATTGTTAGACTAGGCAACAAAAAACAATTTATTTAAGAGTATATCCCTTAAGGTTATTTCCAATTAAACCCTGTACAAAATGACATCTTATTTTTTTTTTTTTTTTTTTTGCGGTTTGTTGACTTAGGAGCAAAGATTGCCTAAAATAAGGTGTAAACTAGTAAAAGATTAATCGACTATGCCGGATGTGAGTATTTCATCGTGGTTCATTACTTGGCATAAGATTATCCATAATATGGTGCGTCCCAATTTATTTATTTATTTATTTTTCCCTTTTTTTTACTTGGCTAACGCAATAGAATACCTAATGGTAATCTTAAAACCCCTTATTGAAATTCTAGCGTCTATCTTATAAAATCCAAACCCATTATGTTTAGCCAATCAGTTGTTAATCTTCATTTAAATACTCAAATGCATAATCTGTAGATTGTCAAATTCGAAATGAAATATCCATTCAAACATTTAAATCTAATCTAACATGTAAACATGGAGCGGTCCCTACATACATATGAAAGAAATCAATTATTCTCCTAAATTAAACTCTAGATTCGTTCGTGCGCGAATCCTAGATGACTAACATACTAACACATAGTGATCCAATGATGGAATCTGGTAAGATATTGAGTAAACTGACACGAATCGTAAACTAGGGTGCATTACTTAAAATATCAAAGACATAAATCATTTAACAATCCTAAATACTTCATCACTTAAGGGAAATCAAATAAAAGCTAAAGGCTTAACATATGAGTTTCTTCAAGTTCTAGTTACAAAACTATCTACAAACTTAACTCAAATCAATTCCAATTATATAACAAGATACGGTAAAACCACACTACTAAATCATAGAACAAAAAACTGAACAAAAGGCAAAGAAAAGTAAACTATTCTGCTTCAACATCTTTATATCAACTTCCTTTGTCAGTTTTCATTTTTTTCTCGACCAATAAGGTTAAAAGAGTATACCTGGAAATAGAACAGAAAGAGGAGAAGAAAAGATTAGCTGAAGCGAATATCGAGCAGCAACAATAAACAAAGATCAACAGCAGCTCAGTGACAAATGCAGCAAACCCAGGAAGATTTGAAACCAGACAAAACCAGAATATTCCAATTCAGACAGCTCAAAATAACTTTCAACAATGAAACACCGGAAATCCACAAAATCAACAGACAGAAGCTGAACTAAAGATGTCACTTGTGATTTAAAAAAGAAGTTTTACTCTTCGAGATTCAATGGAACAATAGGTTCTATAGTTCAACACACTGGTATCTCTCAAGTGTTTTTCAGGTTCTAACAGAAACAAAAGTGACTCTTGGGATTTGATTTGAACTCTCAAACTTTCTTTTCTCCCTTCAAAGACTCAAAATCTCACTCAAATCTTTGTATCAAATCTGTTTTTGAATCTCTGTTTCAGAATATGTATATGAAAAAGAAAAGCTTAGTTCTTTTAAGGATGTGAATGTGTACTCTCTGCCTTTTATCTCTGTTTTTCAGTATTTTGCCAGTGTGTATATTCTCTGTGTGTGTCCTTTTTATAGCCAACTTAAATAGAACTTTACACTTCCTGAATAATCAAATTCACTGCCTCTCTCCTTAGCACATGGGCACCTTTAACTTTACATCATTTTCCCCATGCTTTTTCTGATTTTCCAGCTTTTAAAACACTTAACAAAGTTAACAATACTCATTATTATCCTGATATTCTCTGATTCTTCCACCCTGATTTTTCTAAAGGTGGATTTTATAATTAATCAAATCCTAAAGGCATAACAGAATTGGAAAACACTGCTGTCCAGCAGGTTTTAACAACATATATCATGTGCAATGCACTCTTTGACTCAGCTGTTTCTTTTCCTAATTTGTAATTTGAGATTTGAACAGTTATATTCAATACAATTCTATTTGAAATCACAAAATTTTCGATCCAACAGTGAATTTGGATCAGATTAACAGTTCTAATTTCTGTTCCAAGGTTTTAACAAACAAACCTACGATGATATTCAATCAGTCGATTACAACATGTATAATCGATAACATATAGTCGACAAATCAATAATACAAGAAAACCTCGGAGAGAATAGTTTTGGAATCCAAAATCAACCAATCGACGATATTAAAATCTAAGTGAATTGAATTTACAACTACACGTTAACAACAATGAATCAGACGGTAAACAGATCGACCAAATAAAAGGTCCCAAAGAGAAGAGGAAGAAATAAATAAATTGCAATAAACGGACAGAACAAACAATAATCCAAACAAATAAAATAAACAAAGAAAGAAAAATGAAAGAAGGAGTACCTCAAACAAAAAATGGAAAGAAACTGAATCGAAGCAGAACCGGACTATTTAGACTCGAGCTCGGATTTTTGTATTCAAGGTCGAACGGACCTTAATTAAATGTTTTCAAGTGAAAACAAATTAATTAAGGTCTATTAGACCTCGATTTCTCTGAAATTCGCAAAAATTCCCTAATTTTGGTTCTAGGGTTCTTGAATCTTGATTTTGGGGCTTAACAATTTCTGGCCAGATTCGAAGGGAACTAACGATGGTTAGGGTGTGAGGGAGGTGAGGTGAGGGTGTGGTATCAATTTGGGGCGATTTGGAGCATGTTGGATTTTAACTAGAATCTTCGATTGAAGATTCGAGAAGTTGTGGCTAGATTCGACGTAAACCGAGCCGGGGGTTAGATTGAGGAGGTCTTGGGGAGTTTGGGGTGTAAATTTGGGAGGGATTGAAGGCCGATCGCCGCCGTGGGCGATTTCCGGCGGGCGTTCAGCGGTGGCGTGGGGCGGCCGGATTTCGCCTCTGATAGAGACGAGTAAGGGAGGGCCTGTTTGGTTTGGTGTGTAAACGGGTTTGGGGTTTTGGTTAATTAAAAATAGGTTAATAATCTGGGCCATTGGATGAAGTATCATCAATGGTCCAGATTGAAAGGTGGGAGATGGGGCGGGTCTGTTGGGTATTTGGGCTGGTTTCTTTTGGGTTTGGGTTCTTTGGGCCTGGTATTGGCCGGTTTTGGACTAGCCCAGTCCAATTTCTCTTCTTTTCCAATTCTTTCTCTCTTTTCTTTTGAAATTAGTTCCTAATTTAAAACAAAAAATTCTAATTATACTACAAAAAAAAACAAATTATATTGATACTAATTAAATTATACTAACAATTATCACAAATAATTAAATATCAATTAAATATAAATCACAAGACTAGGCATTTAAACGCTAAGAATGTATAAGATGAATTATTTTTTGTGACTTTTGTTTTATATATCATTTGCAATAAACTTAATTACTTTAAACAAGACTAAAAATGCAAAGAAAAATACAACACTATTTTTTTTATATTTTATTTTATTATTTTAACAAATAAACATGCACGGATAAAAATGTAGACAATAACTAAGAAAATCAAACAAAAAATACAAAAATCAACACAACACAAAACTATTCTATATTTTTTTTTTTGATTTTGGGAGTAATTCTCATGTAGGGCAAAAATCAGGTGCTCACAACAGTACACATTTAGTATTGGCTCATGATATGCTATATAGCTATGGCTACGGCTGAGTGTATGTATCCAGCATGATATACTACGGCTGAGTGTAAGTTTTCAACATGATATAAGGGTCACCTAGTTCTACAAGTTTCCCTAATGCTCTACAGATCGGCATAAGGCCCCAAACATGGCTACCAGCCCAACTACACAGTTATAAGCTCATTCACAGTCACAACACACAATAACTATCAGCCGGGAAGGACCAAGTCCAATTCCCCAATCACAATGTCACCACGCCCGTCACAAGACGCGTGTCTCATCTCAACATAGCACTCTGAAGTGCTAGTATGGGGTTTCAAACCTTCAGTACATTATTTACTATCACCACTCACCTCGGTCCGGTAGAAACCGTAGTCCGCCTTGCGCTTGCCTTGCAATTCAACCACCTCGGATGCCGAATCTGTTCAAAATCATTGAGAATACATCAATATAGGCTAATTATACACAACCCATTCGAAATAACTCAATTTGCACCAAAACCCGCAAAGTTGTCAAAATCCGACCTTTGGTACGCTTCTCGAAAAATTATAAAAGTTACATTTTCAGAATCCTTGTCTCAACACGAGTCTATACATACCAAATTTATAAAAATCGGAGTTCATTTGCCACCTTAAATCACCATTTCTATCCAAGAGGGTTTTCTACACTTTTCAACAAAATTTCTCAAATTAAACACCAAAACTTGCAATAGATTCGAGTTATACAACTAAAATTGAGCTAAGAGTGCTTACCTCGTTGTTCTCTCAAAAAATCTCCCGAAAAATTGCCTTACCCGAGCTCCAAATCATCAAAAATGATAAATGGGACGAAGTTTGGACTTTATTCTGCTGCCCAGAGACTTGTTCTTCACGTTCGCGGTCATACTCTCGCGTTCGCAAAGAACAAACTTCCAAAAATTTGTTTTTCACCTCTGCTCGGACAGCCTCTATAGAAATGGTCATAACTTTTACAAACAACTCCAAATGACTATTATAATATGTTAATGAAAACTAGATTCAAATATCTACAACTTTTGTTTTTGCATCACCTCTAAATTCCTTGTAGATAAAAGTATATGAGCTTCCGAAGTAGAACCTGCGTGACAGAAATTCCTTCTTCGCGAATGCGAAGCACTGTCGCGAACGCGAAGAACACAAGTCCCAGATGACAAATCCTTCATCGCGAACGCGATGGCCAAAAGTCTCAGAATCCAATTTCTTCTTCGTAAACGCGATGGGACCTCGCGAACGCGAAGGACAACACCAGATACCAGCAACAGCACTTCAAAAACTTCTAAAAATGACCCGTTAGACATCTAAAACACACCTGAGGCCCCCGGGACCTCAACCAAAAGCACCAACATGACTTAAAACATTATACAAACTTGTTCCAATCATCAAAACAAGTCCTTAAACACAGAAATCATCAAATCAAAGCGAATTCAAGCCTAAGTTTCATCTAAAACTTTTGAAACCAACATCCAATCAAAAACCCGACCAAACGATGTCCGAATGACCTAAAAGTTTGCAGGCATATCCAAAATCACCTAACGGAGCTACTGCAACTATCGGAATTCCATTCTAACTCCCGAATCAAATTCTCTCCTACCGTTCGGATTTCGCCAAAATTCAACCTTAGCCAATTCAAGCCTATTTCTACACCGGACCTCCAAATTCAATTCCGATCTCCCCCCTAAGTAAAAAATCACCTTCCGGAACTAACCAAATCATCAGAATCGGATTCTGAGCACTTTAACTAAATAGTCAACTCCAGGTTGACTTTCCATATTCAAGCTTCATTCAAAAAGGCTATTTGCCTCATTTTCAACCAGAATCACTCTTAACTCACCCGATAGACTCTAACACTGATATAAAAGCATGAAACATATAAACGAAGGGGTAATAGGGTAATAACTCTTGTGACGACGGGCCGGGTCGTCACACAAGTGCATCATAATAACAAACTCAAAAGATTTTATGTCATTCACTAAACCTTTTGCTATTGATCTCTCTAGAGAATTTTCACCCTCACTTGCCAAGCTCCAAATCCATTCTTTGTGAAAGAATTCCAAACTTTTTCATGTCCTCCATGCTAATTTTTAAACAAGTAACAAGATAAGCAAAATGCTGCATCAACTTTAACATTATATTCTAACCATGCAGAGTGTGTAGTTTTAAACCATTCAAGATTAAATTGACGCATAAATCCACCAAAATCTCTTTTTGGAAATCTACAATTAGAAGGTTGACAAGGTCCTTGTTGAATATAATGTCTCCTTACTCGGTCACGTAAATTCGGACCAGAAGAACTTTTTGATCTATTAAAGCTTTGTGATCTGTGAAGACCGCAAAAATAAGAAATAAGCCTCAACTTTTTATAATTATTGAAAAGCCCCACAAAAAGTACACAACAAAAGAATAATACTAATTAGGTGGGTCCTCATCTTCTGAGGGTTAGGTGGGTGCTCATCTTTTGGGGATAAGAAATGGACCTCTATAAATGGGAAGGGAAAAAAAAGTCCAAAAGTAACAAAGAAGTCAAACAATAGCTTAAATAAAAATGCAACAAAAATGCGGATGAAGGGATTCGAACTTCAATTGTGACGACCCAAAGGGTCATCACTTGTTTTATTAATCATTTCGAGCTTCTGACGTCTTGAAAACCTCATTTATAGTTGCCTCAATTTGCGTGCACAGTTCGGGCACGAAGCCGGAAAATTTTTATGTTGAAATATGTGAAAAATTTGAAGAATTTTGATATTAATATTGATATGGTTGACTTTGGTCAACATTTTTGGTAAACGGACCCGGACACGTGATTTGACGGTGTCAGAAAATCCGTAGAAAAATATGGAACTTGGGCGTATGCCCGGAATTAAAATCCGAGGTCTAGAACCCCGGTAAAAGAATTTTTCCGTTAAATTGTTTTCTGAAAATGTTTAAGGAAAATGAAATTGAATTTTTATTAAAAAGTACTGTTATCGGGCTCGTATTTTGGTTCCGACGCCCGGTACAAGTCATATATATTGGTTAAGCACTTCCTGTAAAGTTTGGTTGAAAACGGACGTCGTTTGACGTGTTTCGGCATTAAATTGGAAAGTTTGGAAATTATAAAATTTGAAAGAATTCTTGAGTTTTAAGGCTCAATTCATTGATTTTGATGTTATTTTAGCGATTTGATCGTGCGAGCAAGTTTGTATGATGTTTTTGAGTTAGTGTGCATATTTGGTTTGGAGCCCCGAGGGCTCGGGAGTGTTTCGGAGGTGGTTCGGGGTGTTTTTGGACTTAGGAAACTGGCAGATTTTCTGCAATTTTTACACAGATATTTTACTCTACGCGATCGCGGCCTTGTACACACGATCGCACTGGCTTGTCAAATTACTCAACGCGATCGCAGCCGTCTGCACGCGATCGCGTAGCTTCCTGTTCTTCTTCAACGTGATCGCAGCCGTCTGCACGCGATCGCGTAGCTTTCTGTTCTCCTTCAATGCGATCGCGACCCTGTTCACGCGATCGTGTAGTACAACATGCCATCCCAGCGAAATTCTTCTACGCGATCGCAGCACTGACCACGCGATCGCGTAGTGTTGAACGTTTGCCTTCCGCGATCGCGGCCCTGTTCATGCGATCACGTAGAACAAAATTGTTGCCCAGTGAATTTAATCCCAAAACAGAACAGAAACGGGATAAAAATCCCATTTCTGTTCAACTCTCTTCTCCACAGCTCCTTGGACGATTTTTGAGCGATTCTTCATCAAACTTCTTGGGTAAGTGATTCTTAACTCCTTTTCTTCATTTTCCATCAATATTATTTGAATTCCTAAGCCTAAATAGGTGTAAATGGGTAGAAAAACTAGAGAATTGAGTATAGTAAGGGTTTTCAAAGAATTTGCGATCTAGACTTCGTTTTGGAGTCGAACTTAAGAACAAATTGTATATTTAAACTCATGGATGATTGGGTGAACTTATTTTGGTTCGAAACTTGAGTTTCGATTATGTGGGCCCGGGGTCGATTTTTACTATTTCGGGCAGAATGTTGTAAAAATCATATTTAACAATATGAACTAGTTTGTTAAGTAGAATTGATGATATTAAATCAATTGTGTATAGATACGATTGGATTGGAGCCAAATTTGAAAGGAAAAGACATTGCTACGGATTGAATCGTTCGTAAACTTTCGAGGTAAGTGTTTGTTCTATCCTAGCTTGAAGGAATAGAAATTTAGTTGTGTATGAATTGTTGATTAAGAGTTATTGGTGTCACACCGGTAACGGAGATAAATTGTTGAATTATTATCAATTATTCGTTCAAAACCGATAATTATAAATATTGTTGATGCAGAAATTATTGGTTGAATGCCGATAATATATATATATATTTATGAATTGGGATCGTGTGGCGCGCCGACCACTTATATGATAAGAAATGGGATCGTGTGGCACGCCGACCACAAAGTGATTTGAAATCTTGGCATTGGCCATAGTTGCCGGTAGCCTACTGATATATTTGGGAGCGGGTGGTACGCCTACCACAAGGTATAATTTATTGATATATAAATATTTGGGGAGCGGGCGGTACGCCTACCACAAGATATAACTTACTGTTACAGATGGGAGAGGGTGGTACACCTACCACGATATATGGAATGAAAAAGGAATTGAGATATGAAAGTAAGATTTATTCTGTTGACTAGATTACTCTGGATATTATGAGTTATTGACTGTTATTTCAGAGCAGAGTCTTTCCTTATAAATGTTTTGTATATGTATATATATTGCAATTGTACATGTTTATGTGGGTGACTGGCCTTAGTCTCGTCACTGTTTCGCTGGAATAGGCCAGGCACTTACCAGCACATGGGGTCTGTTGTGCTGATACTACACTCTGCGCTCTTTTTGCGCAGATACAGGTTACGGACAGCAGCAGCGGCAGTAGCGATTATGGATATTCCGGCTACTGAGACTACGAGGTAGCCTTGCAGGCGTCCGCAGGACCCGTTGTCTCTTTTATCTATGTGTTTCATTCTGTTATCTCATGTATTCAAGATAAACATCTTATATTTTCTTTCGGACAATTGTGTGTATTATTCTTAGAAGTTCGTGAGTATTGTGACACCAGTCTTGGGTAGTGTATCATGTTTGAGTTTCTTTATCATATTTGATAGGATTGACTAAGTCTTCCACTAAGTTTAATTATTCCGCTGTAATTTATATGTTTTTAATCTTAAAGTCATAATAAGAGTTTGGTAACTAATGGAAATGTAAGTAATATTTGGCTTGCCTAGCTTCCACTAGTAGGCGCCATCATGACTCCCGATGGTGGGAAATCCGGGTCGTGACACTAATGCTTGGAGTACTAAACAGCGCTCAGCCCAACACTTTTACCACTGAACCCATAGCCTAATTTAGGTTTTGGGTTCAAACAATAATATATGATCATATTTCAGTAATTTTGCCTAGTATATTCCCGGGTTCTCTCGAAAGTTATAGGTTCAATTGAACCCGTATCCATAATACAAGATCCGCCCCTGATCACGGGTTCGATTCCGTTTATCCAAAATATTGACCGAAGTCAACTTAAATACATTTTATGTCAAAATTTTAACATTTTTTTTTACAGATTTTCACATAATAGCTTTGTAGCTACGCGCCCAGACTACGCATGCAAATCGAGGTAATGCTGAAAGTGGTTTTTACGACCTTAGAATGCAGAATTCGTACCCAAAGAAGTCTTCGACTTCCAAATGAGTAGGATCATCGAGGACTTCAAAATCATCATTATTCAAAATAAATTTTTTTTCGACATTATCATCATTTTTGTTTGAAGACCCTGCCTCAAAATCAGTTTTAAATGTCAAGTTAGACTCCACTAGCGTATTTGCAGAAGATGCTCCAACATTATTTGCCTTTATTTTGATAGAGCCTGACAAAATACTCAGGTACACGACGTTTAATTTTTCCAGCGACCTTTCATGCCACAGTGGTAGAAGTTACTATTGTTGCATCTTGAAGGATTGTTTTGAGAACCCATACTGCTCTCTTGATTTTCATTAATACCACAATGGCGATTATTATATCATCTCTTTTCATTTTCATGCCCACGTACATTCATATGGTCATGATAATTATTCTATTTTTTCCAGACTTATCGAGTCTCGCTACCATGTTCGCTTCAGAAATTGGAGTTGACCCTATTGGACGGGCTTCGTAATTTTTCATCAAAAGTGTATTATATTGCTTAGCCAGTAGAAGGCATGAGATCGATTCAGAATACTTTTTAAAACCCTTTTCACGGTATCACTGCTGTAATATCATATTTGAGGCACAAAAAATCGTAAGAGTCTTTTCCAACAAATCCTCATCATCTATAACATCCCCACATAATTTTAATTGAGAAGTTATTAGGAATACAACAATATTATACTCAGTTAAAGTCTTAAAATCTTGCAATCCTAAGTCCATCCGCTCATACGAGCCCTTGGCAATACTATAGCCGGTGATTATATTTTTCTTTCAAGATAATCCACAATTCAAGTGGATCTTTCACTATCAAATATTCAACCTTCAAACCTCCATCCAAATGATGATGAAGGAAAATATGGTTTTCGCTTTGTCGTGGCTTGATGCCTCATTACCCCGAGTAGTGGTGTCACCAAGACCTTTAGCAGCTAAATACTCTTTTCAAAAATATCAAGTGCCAAGAACTCAAGCTTTGAGAAATTCGACATAATGAACTATAAAAGAAGATAAGAATTCGAAATCATTATGATAAAAGCGTAAAGAAATGATTGGTATAATATCAAAAATATTTATCTATATACACTAAAAGTGATAATTCCATAACAAAGAATACTATTTTTTCTTCAAATTAATGATATATCTTTGATGTTGACTTGAACAAATATATCTTCTTATTTTTAACACAATTTCACAATGAAATGAGCTCAACTTCGTGCCGATAATGTATTAAAAATATAGATCAGAGTAACAATATAAAACAAGAAGATAACTAATAGAATAAGAGAAAAAAGAAGATAACTTTCTTATCTCATTGAGTGTTCAAGTGTTTTCTATATCACATTTTATGCCTCTATTTATACTATCACATAAAAGGTTAAAAAAGAATTATCTTAAATATGACATTACCTATTGAGATTAATGGGAGGGGTTATGGATGTGTTGGACTTACAATCATAATTTATATATAATTAAAAGATAAAGAAAAAGGTGTCACATTAAGCCAAGTGGTAACCTAGAAAACGATATATGACATAATTAGTTAATAATTTGTTATTTAGTTAATAGAAAGTTGTTGTTTATTTTTTTTGAATTAAAATATCTATAAAATAATAAAGTAAAATATTTTATAATTAAAAACAAAAGTTAAAAAAAATGTCCATTTCAAAATTAAAAAACCTGTCCATTTTGCTGACTCCATCTGAGTCAAAATACCTTCTAAATTGAAGCAAAGATAATTTTCGATCGCATTATTCTTTTATTATTATTATAAGTCAAGAGTAATCTTTATCTCGTACGGAACTTTTAAAGTAAAACACATATTTATAAATAAACCACTTTATGATATTCTTTACGAATTACACGTAAGAAAATCAAAAAATTTAGATCCATTTAATTATAATGCATTCTTATTCATTTTAAATTAACTTATATTTTCAAATTATTTGAACCAACCTATATTATTGTGATATTTGAGTATCATCTAAAAGTTATTTGATGATTATATGACTAGTTTAATTTAATTATATTGAATTATTACAATAGGGTAGATAAGACAATAATTATAGTTTCAGTAGAACGTATGATGGAACGTGCTCAAATAAATTAGACCGTACTTTGATATGACTAATATTCTTTAATAGTATTCGACATGGCGTGAGTACAACAACAACAACAACAACAACCCAGTATTCGACATAGTGTGTACGCAGACCTTACCCCTACCATGGGGTAGAGAGGCTGTTTCCAAATAGACCCTCGGCACCCTTCCCTCCAAGAACTTCCCACCTTACTTTTGGAGAGACTCGAACTCACAACCTCTCGGTTGGAAGTGGGGGTTGCTTACCATCAGAGCAACCTCTCTTGTCTTAAGACATGGCGTGAGTACTAATACTAATTGTAATAAGTACTGGGAGGTTATTTATACCATGGATAAAAGTAGTGGAAGTAGTTGACTACCACATTTACTAGGACGAGACTCCTCTCCATTTTGCAATTTCTCCACCTATTTGGATTAAAGCCACATGTCAATGTTAAAAATTAAACGTCAAGATTTAATTAACCAAATTAAGATCCTAATCATGGTTATAATAACAAATATTTTCTTTATTTGTACTCAAACATTTTGGCATTCCCACAATTCTAGTTAAAATAACATCTAATCCATATATATTTGAATAAAAATCTCTCCTTTCCTTAATTTACTACGAGTTCTAATAAATATTTTGACATTGTTTTCTTTTAGTATGGGTTCGAGTTCTTTATTTTTGTCCAGTTCTTTAAAAATAAAAAAATATTTGTATATCTATGTTTAAAAAATACTTAGGATGTTAAAATTCTAGCGAGTCATTCATTGATTTGTCAGTTGTTAAAAGAAAAAAGGAAAAAAGTACTGAACAAATTAAAGAAAAGAAAATACAACAAAGAATCAAGAAAAGATAAACTCACAATATAAAGACTATGAATTTGAGACCAAGAAAAAAAAATTATTCAAAAAATAAATATGAGCTCGTAATACAATAGGAAAAGAGAGGTTAAAAAAATGAATTAGGTAACGTTTTTAGCTAAAATAATGGGATTACAGAAAATTTGGAGAACAAATAAAGTAATGTTATAAAATAATAAAAGAACAAGAACAATATTGTAGAGAAAGAAAGAGAGAGAATTCTTATTGAATTTTGGGGTGATTTACAATGGGGTAAGACCTCTCTATTTATAGGAGAAATATGAGTTAGTCACAAAGTAAAACTCTCCACAAGATAGACATTCACTCCAAGTAGAATTCTATTCCTAACACTCCCCCTTGAATGTCTACTCAATAAGTAATGTGCCTCATTAAAACCTTAACTAAAATAAAACCCAATGGGAAAAAAATCTAGAAAAGGAAAAAGAGTACACATATCTAATAATACGCCTTTTGGTTGCCTCGTTAAAAACCTCGCAAGGAATCCCAGTGGGACAAAACCTTGTAAGGGAAAAAGAGTGCAACGCGCATTAACTCCCCTGATGAGAGCATCAATTCACATCCTTAAGCCTTCGCATCCCTATCTTCTACACTAGCTCTTGAAGGTTGACGTCAACAAAGATTTTATATCAGTTTCAATATATTTTTATAACAGAGATCTCTTCATTCATATATTCAGATACCTGAATCTCTCATGACATATTATGAAGTGTTATGTCATGTGATCTTCTAGATCACTTGCCTCCCTTATTATGACCATTTTCTCATCTTCTTTATCAAGAAGTTTATTTAAAACCGATTGTATATACGCTTTAAGCTTACCATAGACTTTGTCCTTCTAGGACTTAATATGAGCATTTGCAATGAGAATATAGTTACTTTATTTGGGTCAGCAAATGCGTCTGGCATGCTTTGCAATAAATTGCACATGAATTATCTTTTTATGAACTTCAAGTTCATATTATTTTATTCGAGGATCTCGATGTATAAATAATAATTTATTCCATGTAACTTTTCTCAACTGTTGTATCTTGTCACCCCCGCATGTTAGAAAAACTAACTTGTTTCCTCAACTTTGAGAACACATCTTTGTGTGTTATGGTGTTAATCAAAATATACACCGCACAACAATAATAATAAGATGGAATTATTTGGTTCCTGACCCTGAACCACTTGTGAGGGGAGAAAATAATATACGTTCGTATATAATGTACATCACACTGATATATATAATTTTTTTCTCATAAGCAATAATTTAGCTATTAAGTGGAGGCATTCAATAAATTATTTTGCTAAACCAGCTATGATGTAGACCAACTTATCAAGATGAACTTCTCGAATAGAAAATCTGGAAATTATGCTCCAAATCAAATTATTGAGCAAGTTACCTCGCATACACCGGCCAGGTTACGGGTTAATAATAATTGCACATGTAACCATCTCATAGATGTATCTTATGTGGTATACATGGCAAGTGAATGGGCACATATTCACCTTTGATATTTCCAGCATTCATGGGATTCAATCCCAATTTTAGTTGGTCAATTAATTAATGAGAACAAGCAATGTGTAAGAGAATACGTAAAGAACTTTCTAGTTCTTTAATATTTACCCATGTGAATTCTCTTTTATTTTTGCACATCATACTTGAATTGATATGGCAAAACCAATTATGTCAACTGGATAAATTGTCAATATTGATAAACTTCAGATTTACACCATGATGTGTGCAATTATGAATAAACTCCAAGTTTATTATGATATGGGTTTTTATATCAATATCCACTTCATTGTGGTATTCTTTGTTTATGTAGTACAAATTGGAGAATAAAGTGGGTAGCTTTTCACATACATATTACCCTGCTACAAGTTGTAGTAATAGAAGATATTAAATCTTTCCTTTATTTATATTCTCAATATAATCAACCACTTTCGCGAATACTTTGGAAACTGAATAAGTTGCTTTGAGACGTACTACAACACAATACCTTATTGGTAATTAATTTTATTTTTCCAAAATAGTAATAATTGGCTCTTCCAGAGCTCTCAATTAATTTTGAACTACCACAGATTCATCAACATCCATGTGGTGAATATCTCTTTTAAAGAGAAAGTTATACCATTATGTGTATGGTCAAAATTATATGCAAGATCTGTTTCTTGCATTACCATTGTCTTTTAATAATTACAATGTCAAAATATTTTGGCGTACAATAGGTACGTGACCAATGACCATTCATGTCATAATAATGACATTATTTATGGTATCATCTCAAACCTTCTTCTAGAGGTGAGGATGGTATATTCACTACCACTAGCACGTTCATATTCTCTGAAGAATGAATATGTATTCATATTAAGATGTTGTCACATTCACATCATGAATGGACCATAATCATCTATATGTGCTTTATAAAATCTCATGTCAAATTGATGACAAATATTACTTTCACAGAGTGAAGGATTATTTTGAGAATACTTATTGTTCTCATTACCACAATGATGACGATATAATTTGGTCTATTGCCACGTCCATATCCATTGATTATTCATGGTAATAATTTTGTCTTCTTTCAGACTTATTACATACTGCTATCACATTCTCTAAAGGGAATGTGAATGGAGCAAATTCAATGGGACGGGTTTTCAATTCTTTGCCCACAATTATACATGAATTTAATCATGGCAAGACATAGAAATTTTACCACTTTAGGTGGTTATAATTTCTTACAAACTCCATTAGTATTATAATCAAACTTTGATATTTGCTTGTATATAAAATTAAATAATAGAATAAAAGAGAAAAATAAAGTAAAACACTTACCTTAAATCCAAAATTTAATCATGAAGGAAGTTCATGGAACAATTGATAATCATTGTGCTCAATCCCAAAGCTTCTACTCAATTGGTTAGAGTCTCGTGCTGATAGCGTATTATAAGAAGAAGAAGAAGAAGAAGAAGAAGAAGAAGAAGAAGAAGAAGAAGAACAATATTGCAGAGAAAAGTAGGAAGAGAGAATTCTTATTGAATTTTGGGATGATTTACAATGGGGTAAGACCTCTCTATTTATAGGAGAAATATGAGTTAGTCACAAAGTAAAACTCTCCACAAGATAGACATTCACTCCAAGTAGAATTTTATTCTTAACAAGTAAACATTTATTATTCTGACGATGGTTAAGATTTTTCTTTGGTAATTAAATCTCAACCTTCAATTTTAAGCTATGACATGTGGCTCTCATCCAAATAGGAACTTAGAGAAATGGAGAGAGATAGAAAATGGAGAGGAGTCTCGTCCCAAGACTTTATTTTTCGCATCAATTTGTTTTTGTGGTTAACATGGAACATCGATAGTTAGATCTACTACGCTTTAATATTATAAAATATATATCCTCTCCGTTTTAATTTATGTGAACCCATTTGACTGGTACATATTTTAAGAAAAGAGAAAAGATTTTTGACCTTGTGGTGTAAAATGAGACACCTTTATTTTGTGTGGCTATAAATCATTACATAAAGGTAAATTATTTCCAAATAAGGAAAGGGGTCATTTTTTTTTGCACTGACTAAAAAGAAAATATGTTCACATAAATTAAAACGGAGGAGATATATATATATATATATATATATATATATATATATATATATATATATATATATATATATATTTGCAAAATATATTCAAAAAGTTGCTCAACTAAGAAATTCCCAATTATTGTGCCATGAGCCGTACATTTTCTGAAGGTTGTCGTTTCTGCGGCCATTTCTCCTAAACTACCATAGCCATTCTTTTTGCGCTTATTCTGCAAATACCTCTAAAAGTTCTTGGAAGGTAAGTACTGTTTCTGACAAATAATAATAAATAAATAAAAGATCTCAAACCTCGTATATTACTAAAAGTAAAACGGCTGCTTTATGCCATTGCATGATGGAATAAAACACTTATATGAACCTACCTCCTCCTAATCATCTTCGTCTTTTTCCCATTTTTCTGATTCTTCGTTTTCTTTCCGCTATTATCATTTCTCTTGCCAACACGGAGGATTCAAGGGGAGAAAGACAAGGACTTGAAGTTGCAGCTTTGAGTTCTACCACACATCTTACGTATATATAACACAAAGGCATCTTGACATCATTGAGATACCTATGATAAAACATTAGCCTTGACAGTCTGTTGGATCCTGACATCTCCTCCTTTTTAGCGAAGAAGGAGAAGAAGTGAGCCACTTGCTAACCTGTCAGGTTCATTTTTACCTTTTCTATATGCCATCTTTTAGTTATATCTGATTTATTGCATTCCTGCACTGTCAACATAACGATCTCATGGTTAGCATTGGACACCATAATCTCGAGTCCATCTCCTCCCTCTTATGGTTGGTTAACCTTATTAGCAGTAAAATTTCCACCTGCAGATTCTGTCAATTATTGAATAGGAACATATTGGCTCTAGGAATGAGCAAAATTTTGGAATAATTAGTACTATATTGTACCGTCAAACCTCTTTGTTCCAAATACATAACATGAAAATTGGTTCCGGAAGTGTTGATATATACGGATGTTGTTATAGATAGGTCCGACTGTATATTGGTTCTAGATGGGGGAGGGGGGGGGGGGCAGGGGTTGTTTTGGATCAGAAAACGTAATGACACAGGAGTCAGAGCCTTGCAGATTGTCAAACTTGTTTTCGATGGTTTCAGGGTGCATTAGTTTTAACATGCCATGGTATGTTAATTTGCAGGATTCAGCAGGAGGAACAACAAGAAAGACAATGTTGAGAAACCGGCGGCAAAATGGGTCAGGCTCTCCAAGATCTACAACGTCGAGTCCGACAGGTTCACCAAGAATAATAGTAACTCGAAGCTTAGGTGGTTCCCCTAGAAGCGAGGTGGGAGAGATTGATACGAGATCACCTTTCCAATCCGTCAGAGCTGCTGTTAGTTTGTTTGGCGAAGCTGGTACTGGTTCCTCCCCCAAAGCTAAGCCTCTTGCCTTTAAGAAATCAAAAACCGCTGAAGAGGTAGGTATGCAATAACACGTCTAGGAATACAGTCAAACATCTATATAACAGTATCTCTATATAACAACCATTTATTACAAAAGCCAAGCTTTTCCGGAACTGATTTTTATGTTATGTTATAATATATGTCCTCTATAACAACACTTTACTGAAGCAGCAGAACAAACGAGTCTGTTATAGAGAGATTTGATTGTACTAGCTAGTATAAATTAAAGTCATTCTCAAATAAATAAATAACACGTGACTTGATTGTGGTTTTATAGAAGGAGAGTCAGCTTAACTTGGCCCTCAGAGAACTTGATAGCCTCAAACAACAGATAAGAAGCATCGAAACTTCAAAAAGTCATGTGCTCCGTGAGCTGGGAAGTGCCAAGACAACACTGCAGGAACTCACAAGCCAGCTCGAAACGTTATGCAAATCAAAGCAAGCAGCCATTGAGGCAACCGAAGCTGCAAAGGCACGAGCTAGACAGCTCCAAGATGAGAAATCCAACAGTGGGCTAGATGAGCATCTATATCTGCTTGTTGCAAAAAAAGAAGAATCTCCTCTTATGACAGCTAAGGAGGAAGCAGAGAAGAAAATCAGGGACGAAAATCTAGTGGAGAAGCTCGAGGAAACTAATAAGGCGATTGAAAGCTTGCAAGAACAACTCAACAATGTCCGTGCCTCGGATTTGGATTCTTTTGCCAAAGCAAGTTCAGAGCTTGATCGTACTAAGAAGGCATTTCAAGAAATAGTAACCGAAGAAAGGTCGTTCAGAAGCCTAGTGGATAACCTTCAAGCAGAATTAGATAGCTTGAAGGACCATAACTCTCAACATAAAAAGAAGGCAGATGAAGCAGAAGCCCTTGCTGAGAAATTGCGGTTTGATCTTGATAACAGCAAGAAAGAGCTTGAAGCGAAAACGCCAAAGGGAGACATCCAACAGTTTACTTCCGAGGCTGTGCAGTTTCTACAGGAAGCAGAAGAGATGAAGAAGGTGGCGGAATTACTCAGACAAGAAGCTGTAACAGCTCGAGCTGAAGCCAAGGAAGCAGAGGAAAGACTGAAAGTTACAGCTGCAGAGAAGCTCGCAAGTGATCAGATTCACAATTCATCGATAACAGAAGACTCTTCTGATCTGATAAGCCCAGAGTGTAACAGAAAGATCAAATTGGCAGTTGAGATATACGAAGCATTAAGCAAAAAAGTAGAAGAAATCAGAAATGAGGCTGACATAAAGGTTGCCACTGCCATGGCTCAAGTAGAGACTATTACTGCCAATGAAAAGGAAGCACTCATGAAAGTGGAGGCAGGTCTGAAAGAGAAGCGGGACATAGAAGTTGCAATCAAGGAAGCTTTAAAGGCAGCAGAGATGGCTGAGGCAGCCAAAAAGGCCGTTGAGGGACAACTGAAGAAGAAAACATCAAAAGCAGTAAGATCACGTAGCTGGAGAATCTTCTAATAGAGAGCAAGTGACAGTTTTGTGATCATACATGCACTGAGAACCAGAATTCAAGTTGAGAACCTTTCTTTTTTGATAAACAAGTTAAGATTTTATTAATATGGCAAAAGGCGAACCGACTGGTTGCTTGTACATAACTGAGAGATACAAAAAGCAAATTTCCTACCCTCCCATATGGGACATTTGTTTTGTTTATGCTGCATTTCTGTTACTTTAACCAATTTGTTTGCACTGAAACTATGTATAAAATGTCTTTAAAGCAGCGTTCTATTGTTTTTGCTTCAGTTAGTATGATGTTTTTAGCTAAACTAACTTAGTAATCTTAATTGTTACGATCAATATACCAAAGATGGCTTATAAATTTGTCAGGTCCTGTCATTTCACAATACCGTCAACAATAAAAATAGATCTGTGCGGATCATTAACCAGCTTTAAGGATTAATTAAACATTATAGCTATAATACCAATACATAGTATATAGAGGGACCAACATCAGAGATGGATAAACATTTATTAAAACATGCGATAACGAATAGTATCTCCTACAAGAGCTCGAGCAACATATACCTCTATATACATCTAATATAACGATTATAAATGTCCACCACGTATCCCCTATACTTAGTGGTTTTATGTTGAAGACGCACCTCGTGCAATTAGAATACATAAAAATTTGAGGCTACTAATCAGAAGAAAGCCCTCTGTTGACTGCATGCGCTATTAATAAGTATACTTGCATGAGGATCCAGAACTATTAGCCGGTAAAATGCATTATGGCCCGAACTCTTATTTTAGGATGTTATCAGACCAGAACTTTCTATACTCGATGATCATCAATATTAAAGTCATCTAACGAGTGAACGAGCCCATTCTGACTTTCAAATTTTTGAAATTCTGATGCCAATGTCTGAACAAACTCAGTCCCCTCGGTGACCTCATCAGGAAAATTCACATGGACAGACCCCTGTTTAATAGGCCTAACAGGTTTACGAAGCAAAGCCTGCTGCTTTACGTAATTGTAAAGTTGCTGGTGAAATGGATGATCCAAGGAATAACAATTTTGATTCGAGCTGCCTGAGTATTTGGAAGATCCAGAACCTTCTCTCCGGCAAAAATGGGGGAGTGAGGAATAGTCCATGATCTACACATGTTACCAGAAAAGACGGTTAGATCTCTCAAACAACTCCGAGAATTGGTAATACAAGATAACCTTTTCAAATAGATCACTGAAACCAGAAGTTGTTTATCCAAGTGGCGCACTCATAATCAAAAACTACACTACAAAGGAACCAGAGGGGTATATTTAGGACAAGTGACATATTTTTCCTAGTTACAACTGATCAGTGTTGCTTGTATCTCTAAACCAGTGTCTGGATGACTATACCACTTTCTATAAGATGGGAAATCTAAATAGCTGCTTTCTTTACTCCACCAATCTTCTATAGCCAAAATGTAGCTACATCCTCCTAGAAGAAGATGACAACTTAACAATGGTAAAAGAACAGCTACCTTCAATAAATCATCCTGTCCACAACCTGATAAAACCTGAACCTTTTTTCTTGTCCTCTCCTGCAGCAGAGGCTTGACGACCTAATGAATTCATATGTTACAACAGATTAGAGAATTTTGTCATTCAAAACATGTAATCTCTACAAAATTTGCAAGAAAAGTATACTGAAAAAGAAAAAGACATAAAATACGAGACAGACCTTCCAACAAGCTGAAAAGATATATGGAGCATTCACAATGTAGTATGTAACTACCTTCTCCGGGTAATTTAGGTCATCAATGGAGGAAATTATAGTCAACAGCTGAACAAGGGAAATAACATTAAGTTAATATATTTTGCTCCAAATATTAACAGCAGTGGCTCCAAGGTAATTCTCAAATACATATATATGTATCTGTCTATATGGTTAGAAATAGTCTTGCAACTACATATTCTTCTGGCAAAACAAATATTATTGTTCTTTGCTCTATCTGGAAAGTTTTTTAACTGAAAATTCAGTAAAAAAACAATCATTAACATTTGGTATTTTCCCACAATTTCATTGATCAAATATTACTTTGAAAGAACGTAACTAAAGGAGAGTAGAACTCTTACTGGAATATACCTTTATTTGGTTTAGAGCTGAAAGTTTCAAGCCGGTCATGTCTAAAACCTTCAGACATTTGCCTATGTGTTTCCCATACTTCTTACTTGCAGCAGGCTGTGACAGATGAACCAACTTAGTAAAATACAAGGGATTATAAGTACACACACACACACAAAGGAAGGGATTTGGGAATCCTTTTTACCAGAACCACGCGATCTCGATATTCATTTATCTGAATGTGCGATTGGACGTAATAATGGACCTGGAATGAAGAACTCTTGTTACTTCTTTTATCAGCAGAACTATAGTTACTATAATGAAAGAGTCGAAACAAGCAAACACCCAAGCGTTCCAAGCATAAAAACCTCCCTCCCCCAGGATAAAACAAATAAGACAATGACACTGAGAACTAAATAACCAAAGCTAAAGAAAAACGTCTTACCGAAGGCATGAAATTTTGCAGAAATTTCATGTCATGTCCATGAGGTAACAAGTCAGTACAATTTTATATTATAGACATACCGGGGGCATGATTGATACATCAAATGTTAATTAAGTCATCCACCAAACTATTTCACTAATGCAACGTGTAAAATTATAATTACCTCGTGGAACATAACTATCATGAAAATCTGATCCTAATTTGACATAAGCCATTTAAAATTATATTGCGCATGAAATTGAATGTGGAGGTTCATAAACAGGATGAGGGATTATTTGATAGTATATTTTTTGACAATTATGACTACTTGCAATTTTCTGGGTAGCTGTAGGCTATGCAAGAAAATTACATATATAAAATATAATATCCTGTCCAATCCGTATTTGGTCCACCATTCCATCGTACTTCTTATGCTAGAGACACTGGACAAGTTAATCTTCAGGAACTCATTTTGATCTTATTCATCTACAAATAATATTCCACCCCACCCCCACCCCAAAACACACAAAAAAATAGAGAAAAAGAAAAAGCAAGGAAACTGCAGCCAATAAAGGTTCTATAATCTGAGACTTATCCAATGAGTACACCTCCACTATCCACAAATCAAACACCCTACTCGAGTCTCGACAACAAGTTCATGAATAAGTAAATGCACATGATATCTTATAGACTAGAAGAAAAAGAAGAATCTCAATGACCCTTACAGATGCTTTGTCATATGTGCTGAGACCTGCACCAAAAGCGAATACCGGAAGGCCCTGAAAAAGAGGATAACGGCATTCTCAAATAGTTATGAAGTTCCTAGGAGCATCAAAACAAAAGATGAAAATTACAACATTATTTCAGAAATGGGTACCTCTCTCGTGTAACCTGACATCCCTATTAGCTGAGAGTCACGAATAGCTCTGTAAAGCTCAGTAGGAACGATAGGCTTCTGAGGTAGCAAATAAAGAAGAATCAACATTAGACTCAATTAGGTAATAATTGGGAAAGTAGCAAAACTTTTCAGGATACTTTCAACAATAATTAAAATATAATAGGATAAAATACAACTAATGCGAGCATAAAAGAATGTATAATAGCATAAAATACAACAAACTCTAGTGAAACAGTAAGTATGTGTGCACAGTTTCAACTGCACTCCTAAGCATAACTGAGGAAGCACAGCGGACCTTCTGAAAAGATTTTCTACAGGTCTATACCACCATAAAATCCACATATAAAGTCTAACTCAGTTAAGTTCCTGTCTAACAAGCCAAACTAGTAGCACGGTGTTAGGCTCTTAGCTCTATAACTAGTAAATCTAGACTTGATAAGGACAAGTACCTTTAAAACTGATTGCCACAACAACAATATCAAAATTCTAGAATACTCACCGCTAACATATCATCTATCTCACTTTGGACCCTCCACGTCAAAGAATCAACCAACTGAAACGTTAGAAAATATAAGTATCAGGTATGCAAGATCATTTACTCGAATACATGGAAAACGTTAGAAAATATAAGTATCAGGTATGCAAGATCATTTACTCGAATACATGGAAGGCAAATTAAAAGGTCTTAAAAGAGTAGGTTTTGACCATTTTATGAGCCTTTTCAACATTGCCCTCTCTTGCCATTAGGAAGCGCACGTATGTGTCCCTTGGACAGCCTTGATGAATATTCTGCAAGTACAGAGAGAAGATTATCTAATGAACGACTCATTAATTATAACATAAAGGCGTAGATTCAAACTTGAAATGAACAATTAATCCAATTTCCACTGGTTACTATCATTCACTTCAAAGTTTTAGCTAAAACTAAGAATATTCACACACAACAACGGATAGGAAATGAACCTCAGTGCAGAACAGAATTGTTATAATCCTTTTGTTTACTCACTTCCTTTAACTTTTAAATAGGCAAAATACCAAATTACAATTGTATATAGCAGTGCGGAACAGATACGAAATTGCTATTTCAAAATATTGGAGTTTTAGAACCATCGCAAGGCTAGATGGTGAATCAGGGATAAGGTTTCAATTATATTCTATCCCCATAGTATTGACTGGTCTCAACCGACAGCAAAAAATCCTAAAACCAGACATAAATTAAGAGTTCCAACAACAAACATATCACTAATCATTATTGGTTTAACTCCAATATTGAGGAAAAAGTCAAAAGATATCTACTTTATAACATCTTTGAAAATTAGGCCAACAGCGAAATAAATTAAGATATGCCACACAATTAACAGCAAAATGTCGGTGCTAGTGACAAGGAAGAAGAAATGTCGAAGCAGGCTAATTTAGGAGAATTTTGTAAAAGAAAGTAAGGAAATTAAACCCTACATAATGTTAAGAGGGGCACGAGGAAAAAGGGGCGAACCTGAAAAGTAGTTTTGAGTGCTTCATCAACTACTGCGCTCAGAAATGAAATGGGTCAGAAAACAGAAAAAAACGATGAGTCAATCAGTGTTAAAAGGAAGGAAAGATCGTGTTACCTTGCTCCATTAAAGACGTTTCAAACTGGGTGATCGTTTCTTCTGAAATCACACACATATTGCTGGAGCGCAGTGAGTTATCACTGCTCTCATTCAATCTCTATAACTCACTGCTATTTAGTTATGAACAACAGCAACAGAGAGAGAGAGAGAGAGAGATGCAGAAATACAAGTAAAGATTCCACCTTTTTGTGTGTGACTGTGAGAGGGGGGAGATGGGGTGGAGGAGAGAGTTTTGATGTTTTATGAATGAAGGTTCAAGATTCAAGAAAGGTATGCTTTTACTTTTCTATCTTTCAACTTTCCATCAATGCTCTCATCCTTTTTTTTTATCTCTTTTCTCATCATAGAAAATAAAGGGACAATAAAGATGGCTTTTGTTACAAAACTGAGACTTTGAATGAAGCCTTGAGATTAAAAAAGGAGAATGCTGAATAATTAATGTGAATGTATTCTAGCAGTCTCTCTACTCAACCAAAGTCATCAAAATTTCTAAATATAATATATGTTCCCTTTTAAAGAAAAAGACACTAAATGTTCACGTTGTAGGTGTGGCTATTTAGAACCACCACAAGTCAAGATTTTCAGTTTATTTTAAGCGACACCACACCTAATTGACGCCAAGCCCTCCAACCGACACTATTATTATTACTAGTATATATGAACGTGCGTTGCACGTTAATAATAACACGTGATGGTTTAAACACTTAAATCATATAAAAGCCAAAAAATATTATTAAATTAGTATAATACGTGAATTCAATATGAAATGACATCATAAGAACTTACACAAATGATCAATTTAGTCACGTTAGTTAGATGAATACGTATCTTACCGTACACTTCTTTGTAGATGATTTTTTTTGTGTATGTTTCCTTCTAATGCTTTGGTTGCTCTACCATAATCAGTACTCTTGTTGTCAATATTGATATTCCTCTTGAACGTGCAACATATAGTTGTTCGTGCAAGAAAATATATTGCAATAAATATTGTCTAATATCTAGGATGTTTGTCCTTGTGCTTTATTTATCATAATTATAAAATATAAAGATACCTAAAATTATTTTCACGCAAATTTAAAAGGATATTCTTTAGTTTCGGATGACGAAAGTTAAATTCGAGGATAAAAATATACTTAGAAGTATATTGACCAGTATCATAATTTTTTTATGTATTTTGTTATTGCCAAAACTTCTATATACCATCTATATGCCATTACATAAGCTATTCGGCGTATCTAAG
>JASVEL010008005.1:0-42711 GCA_032618575.1 Nicotiana noctiflora
TCGACCTTCTGTGGATCAACCCAAATACCATCACTGGACACTACATGCCCCAGAAAAGTCACAGTATCAAGCCAGAACTCACACTTAGTGAATTTAGCATAAAGCTTTTCTTCTCTCAACCTCTGCAATACCACCCTCAAGTGCTGTGCATGCTCCTCCTGGCTGCGTGAATACACCAGAATATCATCAATAAACACAATCACAAAAGAATCAAGATATGGCCGAAATACACTATTCACCAAGTGCATGAATGCAGCTGGGGCATTAGTCAGCCCGAAAGACATCACCAGAAACTCGTAGTGCCCGTATCGCGTTCTGAACGTTGTCTTCATAATATCTGAGTCCCTGATCTTCAACTGATGATAGCCCGATCGAAGATCAATCTTAGAAAATACACTAGCTCCCTAGAGCTAATCAAATAAGTCCTCAATACGAGGCAATGGGTATTTATTCTTCATTGTTACCTTGTTCAGCTGCCTGTAATCAATGCACATTCTCATTGTGCCATCTTTCTTCTTCACGAACAACACCGGTGCACCCCAAGGTGACACACTCGGACGAATGAAACCCTTATCTAAGAGTTCCTGAAGCTGTTCCTTCAATTCTTTTAACTCTGCTGGTGCCATACGATAAGGAGGAATAGAAATGGGTTGAGTGCCCGGCACCAAATCAATACCAAAATCAATATCTCTATCAGGCGGCATGCCTGGCAGGTCTGCTGGAAATACATCCGGAAACTCCCTCACAATGGGGACCGAATCAAGATTGGGTGTCTCGGCCTCAACATTTCTAATGAAGGCCAAATAAGACAAACAACCCTTGCCAATCATTCGTTGAGCTTTTATATAAGAAATCACCCTGTCGGACACATAATCAGTCAAGCCACGCCACTCGATCCGCGGATTACCTGGAATAGCTAACGTGACTGTCTTGGCATGACGGTCCAGAATTGCATGATAAGGAGATAGCCAATCCATGCCTAGGATAACATCGAAATCTACCATACCCAGTAGTAATAAATCAACTCGGGTCTCCAGACCCCCAATAGTAACAATACAGGATCGATATACCTGATCCACAACAACAGTATCCCCCACCGGGGTGGACACATGTACGGGCAAAGCAAGAATACCACGGGTCATACCCAAATGATGTGCAAAGTAAGTAGAGACATAAGAATAGGTGGATCCGGGATCAAATAAGACGGAAGCATCCCTGTGGCAGACTGAGATAATACCTGAAATGACCGCATCTGAAGCACTAGCATCCTTACTGTCCGGAAGAGCATAGAAACGAGCCTGGCCTCCACCAGTACGATCCTCGCCTCCGGGGCGACCTCTAGATACCGGCCACCGGTCCTAGCCGACCGTGTTGGCGCCGAAGAAATAGGAGTAGAAGACGAAGGTCGATCCTCCGCCGTGACCTCTTACGAAGCCACCGAGGACACTCTCTCTCCGATATGGCCCAAATCACCGCACTCAAAACAACGGCCTAAAGATGGAAGAAGGGCTGCCGAGGACCCTCGCTATCGATGAATCTCGTCGTTGAGGAAACAGGAGCGAGCTCGAGCTGGAAGAGCACTCGGTGCGGGTCGACTCTGCCGGCGGCCTCTGCCGACCCTGATAACCCTGCCGGCCCTGACGACCACGATCGGATGAAACCCCACCGGACTCCGTACGTCCAGACTGATGAGATCCGAAGGAGCGACCTCTGCTGCGCTGGAATTGGCCCCTAGACGAAGCACCACTGAAACTGCCGGTACCACGAGGCCTCTTAGCCTCTCTCTCCTCGCTCTCTGCGGCGATCCGTCTCAATGTGACGGGCCGCATCAACCACCTCCTCAAAGGTAGCTGTAGAAACTCTCTCCGGGTCATCAATATGCGGATGGGATAAATAAGACCATCAATAAATCTCCGGATCCTCTCCCTGTCGGTGGGAACCATCCACATGGCATGACGGGCCAGCTGTGTGAATCTCATCTCATACTGATTAACTGTCATCTCTCCCTGCTTTAACCACTCGAACTGACGACGCAACTCTTTCCTATGAGAGTGGGAACATACTTCTCCAAAAATACCGTGGAGAAGTGTTGCCAAGTGAGGGGCGCTGCCCCAATAGCCCTACGCCTCTCTAAATCCTCCCACCAATTAAATGCTGGCCCTGTGAACTGGAAGGTAGTGAATGAAACACCGCTGGACTCTACAATACCCGCGGTGCGAAGCATACGCTGACATCTGTCAAGAAAACCCTGGGCATCCTCGCCCTCGGCTCCACTAAATGTCGGAGGCTGTAACCTCTCAAATCTCTCCAAACGACGCTGCTCATCGTCGGGCATAACTGGAACCACATATGCAGGAGCTGGTGCAACGAGCGCAACTGGCTGAACTGGCTCGGGTGTGTGAGCCACGGGGGTCTGATTCCCTCCCCAAGATACTGCAGCAGTAGCTGCAACTACCTGTGCCAAGCCTGTGCACACTGATAAGATCTGAGCCAAGGTCTCCTGAAGACCTGGTATGACAATGGGCACTGCCGGTACCTGAACCTGAGTTGTCGGAGCGTCTGCCGCTGGAATCTGGTCCTGAGTTTGGGCCACTGGTGTAGGAATCTGACCTTGAGTCTGGTCAGCTGGTGGGTCAGCAGGCACTGGCACTGCTGCCCTACCTCTACCACGACCACGGCCTCCGGGTGCCAATGGTGGTCGTCCGCCACGTCCGTTAGCTCGTGTTCTCGCCATCTGCGAGAGAATAGAATATGGAAAGATTTAATTTCATGATAACACAAATCGCACGATATGAATTCAAGAAAATGAGGTTTTTCCTAAAGTTTCGGTAGCCCTTCGAAGATAGATACGGACGTCTACGTACCGATCTGCGAAAATATTTTAAATCTTATTATCATAATTATTCCTCCTATAATTATGTCACGACCCAAATCCGGTCGTGATGGCGCCTAACAATCAAGCTAGGCCGGCCAGACCAACAATTTAATTATCACAAAATACCAGTCCCCAAATGGACAACCCAAGAAGAAATATATGAGTTTAAGAACTCCAATAATAATAATACTGAACAAAAGTACTGACACTCCCAAAGATCCGGAGTCACAAGTCTAGAGCCTCTAACAAAATCCAACAGGAAATAGAGAGTACGATATAGAAGTACTCAAGTCCGAATACAAAATATACAATAACAACTGGAATGAGAGGAGAAGCTAGGCTCTGCGAACGTAGGCAGCTACCTCAGCAACTCGATGTGACAATGTAAACGCCTGGAGATGTCCGTCTACTGCTCCTGTGTACCTGAGTCTGCACACAAAAGGTGCAGGGAGTAGGGGTGAGTACTAAGTACTCGGTGAGTAACAAATATATACATGTAGCTGACAGTAAGAAATCCACAAAATACCACAAAATGAAGCTACACTACAGTCCGAATCTCCTACGAACTAGCAACAATAATTCCATACAGCTACCACAAAGTAATCCAACAAATACAAATGCAATGCAATGCACATAACTGCTACGGCGTGTAGCCCGATCCAGTTTAACGTCGACGGCGCTCACTGGGGGTGTGTACGGACTCCGGAGGGGCTCCTACAGCCCAAGCGCAATACTGCTGCGGCGTGCAGCCCGACCCTCATATCAATTACTGCGGCGTGCAGCCCGATCCCACACTCAGTCCACAATAAGCAATTAAGTCACAAAACAATTCATTTTTCCTTATTTCGAGTTCTCAATTCATAATTTATGAAAAATACTTTAACTTTATTAATTTTGCAAAAGCCGGTGACTTAGCATTTCAAAAGTGTGATTACAATTTCCAGGATTGAGATCAGTTATTTAAGCAATTATAGCTATCACATAAATATTGTCCTCTAAGGACGCTACAGATCGGCACAAGGCCCCAAACAAGGCTTACAGCCCACAATATAGCAAATACCGTGTATTTCCAACACTAACACATATTATTCATATCCTGGGATGGACCAAGTCTCAATCCCCAATCACGATCAATCCCGCACCTGCCACGGTGTGCGAGCCACGCCCTATTAGCGTCACAATGTGCTAAGCCGGGGTTTCGAACCCTCAGGCTACAATATACACAAACTACTCACTTTTAGCCGGTCGTAGAATCGTCCGCGATGCCTTTTCCTTTGAATTGCGTTGCCTCGTGTGTAGAATCTAGTCAAATAACAATAATTATATCAATTACGGGTCAAGGAATCATAACCCACTTCAATTTATATGAAAATCGCAAAATTACACTAAGTTGGTAAAACCCGACCCCGGGCCCCACTGCTCGGAAAATTCCGAAATTAGTACCAACGCGATCCTTATCTCGCCACGAGTCCGTGCATATAAAATTTATCGAAATCGGAGTTCAAATGACCCTCCAAATCCAAAAATCCCGTTTTTAATACTTAGGCCACATTTCTTCAAGATTTCAACCCAATTTCATGAAGATTGATGTTAATACTACCATAAATTGATGTTTTTGAGTCAAGAATCTTACCTCCGACGATACCCGATGACTTCTCGGTGATTTCCTCGAGTTTTCTTCTCTCTAGGGCTTGAAATTGAGTTTTGGGGGTGTAAACCCGTAACTCTCTGTTTCTGGATCTTTATTCACTGCCAGAACCCATTGTTCATCGCGTTCGCGTGACCCTCTACGCGTTCGCGATGAACAGCCTTGCCTTACCCTTCGCGAACGCGACGCTGGCCACGCGTTCGCGATGCTCAAAACCTGCAACCCTTCGCGGACGCGACGCACCCCACGCGTTCGCGATGTTCAAACTTCCCAGCCACTCGGATTTCCTCTACGCGTTCGCGATGGGCCTCCCGCGAACGCGAAGCACAACATCCCGACCCTACGCGAACGCGACGCCTTCTCTCGCGAACGCGAAGCACAACCAGCCTTGGCCTTCGCGAACGCGACACCAGTCACGCGAACGCGAAGGCTTAAGGACCTGGGCAGAACCTGCAGTTTTCTGCAGAGTTTTTCCAAGTTCTAATTGCCCGGTTGATGGTCCGAATCCATCCCGAGGCCCCCGGACCCCAACGAAAACCACCAACATACTCCAAAACATGATACGGACTTGTTCCAATCATAAAAACACCATACTAAACATCAAAATCACCAATTAACCACGGATTCAAGCCTAAGTTTCTTCAAAACTTTCAAAACTAACATTCAATCCAAAACCCGATCAAACGATGTCCGAATGACCTGAAAATTTGCAGACATATCCAAAATCACATAACGAAGCTACAGAAATTGTCGGAATTCCATTCCGACCCCGGATCAAAATATCACCTACCATCCGGTTTTCGCCAAAATTCAACATTCGCCAATTCAAGCTTAAAACTACACCGGACCTCCGAATTCAATTCCGATTGTTCTCCTAAGTCATAAATGATCCCCCGGAACTAGTCGAATCATTAGAATCCGATTCCGAGCACTCTAACTCAATAGTCAACTCTTGGTTGACTTTTCATATTCAAGCTTTCCTCAAACATGCTATTTGTTTCATTTTCAATCCAAATCACCTCTAACTCACCCGATATACTCTAATATTGTTTTAAAAGCATAACATATGAAAATGTAAGGTAACGGGGTGGTAATTCCCGTAACGACGGGCCGGGTCGTTACAGGTAGGCACATTGTTCAGCATTTCAAAGTTCTCAGCATGCGTCCGGAGTCGAATTCTGAGGCCTAGAGCCCAAGTTATGAATTTTTCTATAAAATTATTTTTGATGTAATTGTTAAAGGAAATGAATTAATTGACCTTGGTATCGGGCTCGTATTTTGGTTCCGTCACCCGGTACAAGTCTTAAATATTATATATGTGATTTATGTAAAGTTTGGTGACATTTGGATGTCGTTTGAGATGTTTTGGACCTTGAGTTCCAAGTTTGAAAGTTTTGAAAACCAAAAGTATGAAAATCATGAATTTGAGGCTTGATTTGATGAAAACGATGTGATATTGGCGATGTGATCGCACGAGCAAGTTCATAATGTGTTTTTGAGGTTGTGTACATGTTTGGTTTGGAGCCCGGGGGGCTCGGGTAAAGATTTGATAGGCCGTTGGATTAAATTCTGAGTTTTTGCACTGCTGGTTTTTCACCCAGCTGTTGTCTTCGCAATTGCGAAGTATTTCTCGCAATTGCAAAGCTGGCAGGTCAAGGCAAGGTTCGCAAATGCGAACCCCTGGTCGCAAATGCGAAGGTGCCCAGGACCGTTTGGGTTCGCAAATGCGAACCAAACCTCGCAATTGCGAGGCCTCCAGTGAAAAGGCCTGCTTCCCAAATGCGAAGCATTCTTCGCAAATGCGAAGGTCCCTCAGCCCAACCTTGTTCGCAAATGCGAACAAACATTCGCAAATGCGAAAGTCCCTGGAAGCAGCCTAGTTCGCAATTGCGAACATATGTTCGCAATTGCGAAGACCCTAGATTTGCCTTGGCTTCGCAAATGCGAACAAAAGTTCGCAAATGCGAACTTCCAGCCTTAGCTTATTTTTCAAACTCCAGAAATTGGTCGGGGTTCACAATTGCGAACCCATGTTCGCAAATGCGAACACAGAGACCTGTAAATCACGATTTTCAGTTCATTTCTTCACTTTTTACAAAACAAAAACACCCATTTGCGATTCTTCACGGATTCCTTGTTCATCAAAACAATTGTAAGTCACTTTTTACTTAATTCTTTCAAATTCTAACATCACTAAACATGTTTTTCAATAGAAATCAAAGGTTTTCACGGTAGAATTTCTTGTTTTTGTTAAAATATAGGTTTTTTTTTCGTAAATTGGGAAATTGGACCTCGAATTGAGGTCCGATTTTGAAACAAATCATATACATGAACTCGTGGGGGCATGGGTAACCGAATTTTGGTCCTAACCCCGAGTTCCGACCATGTGGGCCCGGGGTCGAAAATTACTATTCCGGGCAGAATGTTGTAAAAGTTGTAATTGGTCTTAGGAATTAGTTTGTTGAGTAGTATTGATGATATTAAATCAATTGTGTATAGATACGATTGGATTGGAGTCAAATTCGAAAGGAAAAGGCATTGCTACGGATTGAATCATTCGTAAACTTTCGAGGTAAGTGTTTGTTCTATCCTAGCTTGTAGGAATAGGAATTCAGTTATGAATAAATTGTTGATTAAGAGTTATTGGTGTTATACCGGTAATGAAGATAAATTGTTGAAATTATTATCAATTATTGGTTTAAAACCGGTAATTATAAATATTGTTGATATAGAGATTATTGGCTAAATGCCGTTAATATATATATTTATAAATTGGGATCGTGTGGCGCGCCGACCACTTATATATTTATGAATTGGGATCGTGTGGCGCGCTGACCACTTATATATTTATGAATTGGGATCGTGTGGCGCGCCGACCACTTATATATTTATGAATTAGGATCGTGTGGCGCGCCGACCACTTATATATTTATGAATTGGGATCGTGTGGCGCGCCGACCACTTATATATTTATGAATTGGGATCGTGTGGCACGCCGACCACAAAGTGACTTAAATCTTGGCATTAGCCATAGTTGCCGGTAGCCTATTGATATATTTGGGAGCGGGTGGTACGCCTACCACAAGATATAATTACCGTGATAGTTGGGAGCGGGTGGTACGCCTACCACGAGATATGAAATGAGAGAGGAATTGAGACATGAAAGTAAGATTTATTCTGTTGATTAGATTATTCTGGATATCACGAGTTATTGACTATTATTTCAGAGCAGAGTTTTTCTTTATAAAAGTATTGTATATATATATATATATATATATTGCAACTGTACATGTTTATGTGGGTGACCGGCCTTAGCCTTGTCACTAGTTCGCTGGGATAGGCCAGGCACTTACCAACACATGGGGTCGGTTGTGCTGATACTACACTCTGCGCTCTTTTTGCGCAGATACAGGTTACGGACAGCAGCAACGGCAGTAGCGATTTGTGGATTTTCCGACTACCGAGACTACGAGGTAGCCTTGCAGGCGTCCGCAGGACCCGTTGTCTCTTCTATCTATGCTTTTCATTCTGTTATCTCATGTAATTGAGATAAACAACTTGTATTTTCTTTCAGACAATTATGTGTATTATTCTTAGAAGTTCGTGAGTATTGTGACACCGGTCTTGGGTAGTGTATCATGTTTGGGTTTTCTTTATCATATTTGACTAAGTCTTCCGCTAATTTTGATTATTCCGCTGTAATTTATATGTTTTAATAATAAGTCTTAATAAGAATTAGGTAATTAATGGAGGTGTAATTAATATTTGGCTTGCCTAGCTTCCATTTAGTAGGCGCCATCATGACCCCCGATGGTGGGAAATCCGGGTCGTGACATGATTGTACAAACCTATGCATGATTCCCTTTAGCCTTAGATGATCAATAGGTAATTAACTTAACTGTTCTTCAACCAGCATATATAATCGAATTGTTCTTCCTTAGAATTTTCAACTAGTAGCTAATGTAGATGTTAGTATCAATTTATTAATAAAAGTCGAGATCATAAAAGAGTCTTTTAACTCTAGTCCGGGGTATAGTAGATAATTGATTCATGATTTGTTGATAGATTGTATACTGATTTCTCTTTTAATGAATAAAACATTTTGAATTCATTCTATTTTACATCATTGTTTTGTTTACGTTTCAGCTTTTGGTTATTTCAATATAGTCTGAATCTGTTATATAAAAACGGGCTTAAACTACGTCATGAACTCTGTCGAAGTGGTCAAGTGCAAGCCTGAAGACTGCCTGGGCTTTAAGGCCTGGGCTGGCCCAATGCTGATCCAGTTAATCGAATGAAGAGACCATGCTCCCATTAAATATCAAAACCCGATGGGCCTGGAATACTTAGTGTAAAAATCGATTAAGGGAAAAAACACGATTAGAAAAGCATAGTATATACTTCTTAGGATTGAACTTTAAAATTAACTTGGGATGAGCCTCGCCCGACTTTAAACAAGCGGGGCCCCCATTTAGTAATGTTTTAATACAATTAGACTCGGGAAGACTACTAGCTAATTCCATAGTCTTACCCAAAACAATTGAAAGCCGATAGACTATTTTAGGGCATAATTTTAATATACCTTCCATTGAACGAGTGTGCACCTGGTGCGACTCAAATCCAAATCTCGGCAAAGCTGAAATACACCGAAAGTCATAGGCGTACTGGTTGCGGTATGACTCGAGGCGTGTTTTCGCGATGCCGCAAATTCTCTAAAAAAATAATACTTAATGTAAAAAAGCACTATATGTTGTTAAAAATCTGTGATTAAGTCAAGCAAGAGTCAGGAACGACAATTGAGCGACCGTGCTAAAACCACGGAACCCGGGAATGCCTAACACCTTCTCCCGGGTTAACAGAGTTCCTTATCCGGATCTTTGCTTCGCAGACATTTTTATGAGTCAAAATTCCTCAGATTCGGGATTAACCGGTGACTTGGGACACCATTATCATTCCCAAGTGGCGACCCTGATTAATCTCAATAAAATCCCGAACCGATTGTCCTTTAATTGGAAAAACTCCTTCCCTTACATTATTTTATCCATTTCGGATATTTGAGCGTCGGGGTATACCCTACGAGCATATTTATATGCTTATTTTCCCAAAAGTGGGGTAGTAAAAAGGGAGGTGTGACAGCTCTGGCGACTCTGCTGGGGATCCCAACCCCGAACTTCGGTTTCAGGGTTTAAGAACTCAAGCTCTTTAGAATTGCCGTTCGCGTTATTGTTTGACTTTGTTATATGATTTGAACAACATGCTATGTGCTTTATCGCTTTGATATTATATGGATTGTATATTGTCACACCCCTTTTTTACGCTTACCCGCGAGGGCACGAGATATAAAAGAGAGTTTTTCCAATTAAAGGACAACCAAAGCGGGGTTCATTTATTGAGAGATTCGGAGTCGCCACTTGGGAGATTTATGGTGTCCCAAGTCACCGGTTTGAAACCCGAATTGAGGAAAGGTTTGACTCTGTTTAATGGTCCGCGAACCAGAAATCCGGATAAGGAATTCTGTTAACCCGGGAGAAGGTGTTAGGCATTCCCGAATTCCGTGGTTCTAGCACGGTCGCTTAACTGTCATATTCGGCTTATTTATCTGATTTTTTACAGTTATATACTTAATGCAAATCAATATCCCTTTACCGCTTTTATTATTATTATTATTTACGAAAAAAGAATGTTGCCTAAAAATATGTTTCGAATCACGTCACATAAAATGCACCCGGATCCTCGACACATTCTTATTCCACATTTTGGGATTTGGATTTGGGTCGCATGAAATGCACACCCGTATTTAAGAAGGTAAAATTATTAAAATACGCGCCTAGAGCGATTACTTATTTACATATTTTGAGAAGGCCATGAAATTCTCTAAGAAACGGCACATCTCGAAATCTAAATATTTTACATATACATTTATGAGGGCCCCGCGATTGTATAGTTTTGTTAGGCGAGGCACACCTTTAATTTAAAAGCGAACTACATTCCACTATATTTATTTAAGAGTTAATTCACGATTATTTAAAACCTGTTGCAAGCCACACTACATGAAATGCACCTGTGGTTCTTGACACGCTTTATTCAACCTTGTTCACAATTGGTGTCGGGTCGCATGAAATGCACCCCCGATTCCTTTAATCTAGTACGTCATTTAGTTGAATAATAACGCACCAATCTCTACAATGCGACAAAACCCTACTCAACTATAACTGATTCGAGTAAACGTACGCCTAACTAACTAAGTGAGTAGATTTGAGACTATGGTGGCCAATTATATGGAAAAAAAGTTACTTTGAATTCAAAGAATCCTCAAAGAGCCACTGGCACATATTTTTTAAAGTTCAAGATATCATTCCTCACAGGTGTTCAAATCACCTTAAACTTCTACTTAAACAGAAGATTAATATCCATTTTTTTTAACACAAGATCGAGTATTATCAGTTTTGGAAATCTCACATCATGAATAGAGAAGATTAAACATAGATACAGCAGGAATAATTCAGGTTTCTGTACATATCCAATGACAGTGTATCTTTGATCTAAATGCATTTTTTCACAACCTAAACTAGTAAGACAGACTTAATTATATGCACTCATACAAACATAAGAACTTTGGACAACTACATGTATTAAACAGATTTAAAAGGGAGCTTCAGGCTCCATTTCCTTTTCGAACCAAGAAGCTACAATGACAGGGATGTGTACCTGGAATATGGAAAAAGAAGGACGAGTGAGCAGTGACAACAGTGGGGCAATCAGCAGTACAGCAGCAATCACAGCAACCCAAATAATCCCAGCAAACAGACTCCAAGAAAAGAAATCAATGACAAAAGGCTCGAATACTTCAAAGAAAACCACAACAAAGAATTCCCAATCAAACAAACCCCTATACTTCTGAAATGCCCCAGGAAACTTGTGCACCCAACTGATTGAACCCCAATTAACTTCAAACAACAATCCAAATACCCAAAGTTCTGCCTATTATCAAGGTCCAAGTATATAACAGAAACACAGAAGACCATCTCTCTTTTAGTTTTAGAATCAACTCCAAATAGAACTCAAGCTAGAAACTCTCCTGTATGTATTCTATATACTCTCCTCTCTGTATTTCAGACTGCTATGCTTAAAAGGACTCTTACTCTAATGTCTGCTCTCTTCTCCAGAAGAAAAAAGATCCCTCCTATTCTGTTCAAACCTTATACTTATAGTTGAAAAACCAATGAAACTCTAAGGTACAATAATCAGAAAGACCCACTCTGCCCATCCTCTTCTCTGCCAGCCCATTATATTCTCTGTGTTAGCCACTAAGTCTTGTTTAAGTGTGGGCTTAAATTAATTTAAATGCTAAGTGCAAACCTGGTGGAGTGCCCTGCTATAACAGCAGGCTCCACTAGGCTGTGCAGGACATTTAATCCTAAAATACTAATCTATTGATTCAAGGGATCTTTTAGCTATATCCAAACATCACTTAATTAAACCAAAGTTCGAAGACAAATCTCGATCCAACAGTGATTCAACATGTGATTTGCAGTGTCAATCTCTGCCATAAAACTTTAATAAACAGACCTACGAAACTAATCGACAATATTCGTATAACTCATATAAGCAACAATAATCAATCATTGACTCAGTGATTCGAAATGCCCAAGCAAACAAAACATAAAATGCAGAATTTAGCTACTTGACAGTATCGATTACAACCAATTCGTATTTCTATATCTTAATACACTCTGACATACAACAAAAATAAGAATGACCAAATAAAGGCCTTTCGAGGTAGAAGCAAAGAAGATAAAAATCAATCACGAAACAGACACAAACGAACAATTAAATCAATACAACGAACAGAACAATAAAATAGAAGGAAGAAAATGAAAAATGAGATACCTCAAGAAGAAAGATCAAAATTGGACGGACTCGGCTCCAAAGACTTCGAGTTTGCACTCTTTTGAAGTAAACGGACTTTAATTGAAGTGTTTTTCAAACGAAAAACACTCCAATTAAGGTCTATTGCCTTCAAATACCATTGACTCGACGAAATCCCTAATTCTCAAGGCTAGGGTTCTTGGGGCTCGGATTTTGGGGTTTGCGTGGTTCGGGCTTGATTCGAACCAAACCAATGGTGTTTAGGGTGCTAGGGAGGTCAGGGGATGGCGGGGTGGGAATTTGGGCTTGGTTGGAGTGGATGTTCAAATTCCGGCGAGTTTCAAACGAATATTCGAAACGTTCAGGCCATATTCGAGCCTAACGACTGATAGATCCGTGTAGAGGGGGTTTAGGGGGATTCATGGTGTAAACTTGGGAGCCATTGGCCTACCGGAACCGCCGTGAGGCGATTTCCGGCAGGCGGCTGACGGTGGCAAGCGGCGGGGTTTTTTTGGGTGTCTCTGATAGATAGAGACGAAAGGGGGGGTTCTTAGGGGGGCCGGGTCGCGTATCTGGGAAATATATAGTGGGTAGAGGTGATTGATTTTTGCCGTTCGATCAACCAAGATCAACGGCTAGGATCAAGTCACTTACCCAAAACGATGTCGTTTGGGAATCTGGGGACCGGATCAATTGGTGGAGAACGGGTTGGGGTCGGGTAACGAGTTATCATGGACTGGGTTGGGGCGTTGGGCCTGGCTTTGGGTCCGGTTTAAGTGGCCCAAATCTGATTTCCTTATTTCCTAAAACTAAACTCAATGTTGTATTATATATACACATATATACATATATATATATATATATATATATATATATATATATATATATATATATATATATATATAATCAAATCGACTTGTAACACCTATAATTAATTCTAGTAACAATGAACATAATTAAATACCAAATCCTACAATTGTACATTAAATGACAAGAAATGCGAAAAATACATTTTTTATGATTTTTTCATCTTCGTAAAAATAAACTTAACTATTTCTAAGTACGGAACTAATCCTAAAATATTAATGCAACATATTTGGTATATATTTTTTTTTATTTAATTTGAACAAATAGACATGGGCACACAAATGCGAACAATAAGAAAAAGAACACGTAATCCACAAATATTGCAAAAAAACACAAAAACTCTTTTATTTTTGACATTTTGGGAGTAATTCTTGTATAGGGCAAAAATCACGTGCTCACAGCTGCCCCTCTTTGCGCGGAAACATGAAGAGTTTTCGTGCAAAGATAAGTGAGCGGATACGAGCGATTTTTGCCCGTTCAAGCACTCCGTATGAAGCATTTTTTGGAAAAGTTTGACCGAACCTTGCTTTGAAGGTCTCCTACATATCCCTGGCTAAAAGGGAATCAGGTCAATGTAGTTCGGGAAGTTTTGGTAGCTGGGACTACCATGACTGCTGTGATCTTGTTGTTACTACTGTTGCTGCTGTTGCTGCTGTTGCCACTGATCAACTGATCTCCTTATTACACCGTGCTAACAAAAATAAGAAGCTATACTAAGTTACAGTATTGCAAATTCTTATCTATCTTTTCAACTTGATCTTGTCATGTTCCGTGCCGTCCTGCTGGCTCTGATGTTTCTTCACATGCTTCTTCTCCTCTGACAATTGTTATCTCGGCCTATCTTGATTGCCGAACTCCGACCATTGGTCCTTTCTTTGTGATCGTCGAACTATTCTCCTTCGAAGTCTAGACCCATCTTTCTGACCCTTGTTGCCTTCCTTTTGATTACGAACTTGGATTCATGCCGGGGATTTCCGTTATACTCAACTGCTTTCCTCAACCAAATTCAAAAATAAATCGCCACTCCATTCTTCAGGCGGGCTCCCTGACTTCAACTACAACTTAAAAATAAATCGCCACTCCATTCTTCAGGCGGGCTCCCTGACTTCAACTACGACTTTAAAATAAAATCGCACTCCGTTCTTCAGGCAGGCTCCCTGACTTCAACTACAACTTCAAAATAAAATCGCCACTCCATTCTTCAGGCGGGCTCCCCGACTTCAACTACAACTTTAAAATAAATCGCCACTCCATTCTTCAGGCGGGCTCCCTGACTTCAACTACAACTTTAAAATAAATCGCCACTCCATTCTTCAGGAGGGCTCACTGACTTCAACTACAACTTTAAAAATAAAATCGCCACTCCATTCTTCAGGCGGGCTCCCTGACTTCAACTATAACTTCAAAATGAATCGCCACTCCATTCTTCAGGCGGGCTCCCTGACTTCAACTATAACTTCAAAATAAAATCGCCACTCCATTCTTCGGGCGGGCTCCCCGACTTCAACTACAACTTCAAAATAAATCGCCACTCCATTCTTCAGGCGGGCTCCCTGACTTCAACTACAACTTCAAAACTAAATTGCCACTCCATTCTCCAGGCGGGCTCCCTGACTTCAACTACAACTTCAAAATAAATCGCCACTCCATTCTTCAGGCGGGCTCCCTGACTTCAACTTCAACTCACTAATTTCATCCCATCCTTATCGCCTTCCTTTGCTTTCTGTACCATTTTCTTCTTCCTGCATCGCCTCTTGGGCCACCCTTTTCTTTTGAATTACCTTGTTTTGGGGATTGCTTTCCCACTGGGTCGTGTTACTTTTCCTTTGGCTGCTGGAGATATCTTCGGAACTGTTTACTCACCTGCTGGGGGTGATGCTGCTAGGGAAGTATTCTTTGCTTCCTCTTTTTCTATTTCCTTCACTCTTCGTTCTCTCTCGGACTCGCCGGGGGTTGAAATGTCATTACTGGCGGGGGACCCCTTTTCCTTTTCCTTCGACTGCTGGGGATGATACCAGGCTCAAAGATCACCCCTCATGTTGTCTGGCCTCTCTCAACACTATTCTGCTCGGAACGGGCATTTCCCGAAATCTTGTGTTGTTTTCTATCCTTATCCACCGGGTATTTTGCTTTCAAGAAAATTTTCGTAATCGGAGAAAATTTTCTGCCCCAGTTTGATGACCTTCTACGTGGCATGCTTTTCCGCCGACGAACCCTCTTTTCCTGCTTTAAATCAAATAAAAATTGTTAGTCTCAAAACGCAGTGAGTGGTCGTGCCACTCTTGTTGGGGGCCATTTTCCTCCTCTCTTTCAGTTGCTCGGCCTCCCTCGAACTTTTGGGGACGATGTTGACACTTGCTGGGGATGATGCTCTTTCCACAGATGGTCTCTCATCTCTCCTTTTATTCCAACCTTCGGTCTGGTCCGACCCTTTTAGTCGATGATCTGTTGTGAGAAATCATCTTCTGGATGTGTAATATGTGTCCATCGTACTCCATAATTCCCGTGAACCTTTCAATCAACCTGTCGTTCCAACCTTAATATCGGAACGACCTTTGCCTTATTGCCTCGTTCCATGACTATTCATCTTCATTGTACCGCTTTGGGAGACTTGGTAGTAAGCTTTGAAAAGTCAATTTTCGAAAACAAAAGAAAAGAAAAATGATAGATAAAGAATGCTGACCGCGAATGACAAAAGAAAGGGAAAACTTTTATGAACTCAAAATTGGGAAAAACTTATCTGACTGTGTAACCTGATCCAATGGTTATGCTGTGCCTTCGAGATTAATCTACCCAGTCTATTTATGTCCATCACTTTCTAACGGCTGCGTTTTGCTAGAAGCAAACGAATGTCCCAACCTTGTCTCATGCGGACACCTTGTAACCATCTCGCCTTGTCACCTCATAGTGCCCTTCAAGGGTTTTCACTAATGAGATTCTCTCATTTCTCTCGATCTCCCGTCGCCTTAGGGTGCCTATAAAGGTTTTCACCGTAAGACTCTCTCATTTTATTTCTCTTCGCTTTCTTTGCCTTAAGGTGCCCGCGAGGGTTTTTACCGTTAAGGCTCTCTCATTTTGCTTTCTTTCCATGCGGTGGGCTGGGGTATTATCCATGGAATTTTCTCTAAAGGGGCTATCCCTTTTCAGCTTGTGAGTCCTAGATTCAGTCGCGGATTGAAGTGTCATTCGTAGTTTCATTCGCATGACTTGGCATTTCTCAAATACTGATCGAGAGGTCTTTTTTGGTCCTTAATGTGGTTTCTGTGCGTGAGTCTAAAGAAAAGGGGTTTAACCTCAATGGTTAGCTCATTACAACTTTCGGAATCCACACAATCTTTTCAAACGAAACAATGACTTCTGCCCCAGTTTTGTCGCTTGGGGAATCTTTGATTTTTATTTTATTATGACCGAGCCGTGTGGCGCCTACGTATCCTTCTTGAGGAATCGGGTCGAACGTAGTTCACTTTTTCTTGTGTTTTTTTTCTTTGTTTCTTTTTCTATTTTGTTATACATCTTCCTTGAGGATTCCAAAAGAGGGTATATGAAAGAATAATTAAGGCCCAAAGGGGAAGACAAGGGTTAAAGTGTTTGGGTAGTAGAAAAATTGCCTCTGTCATTGCATTCTCCGAAAAATGCCAAATACAAACGAACGAAACCAAGCGTTGACAAATGCATTAAAGAATTACACATAATATCTCTTGACTGCATCAGAATTGATAGCCATATCAGTGCATATTCCCTCAACATCAGTTAAACATAGAACGCCGTTGGATAATACTCTAGTCACAACAAATGGTCCCTGCCAATTTGGAGCGAACTTGCCTTTTGCTTCGTGTTGATGTGGTAGATCTTTCTTAAGCACATGCTGTCCCACTTCAAATTTCCCGGGACGTACCTTCTTGTTGTATGCTCTCGCCATTCTCTTTTGATACAATTGGCCATGACATACTGCCGTCAATCTCTTTTCATCGATCAAGCTCAATTGCTCTAATCGGGTTTTGACCCACTCGTCGTCATCAATCTCAGCTTCAGCGACAATTCGGAGGGATGGAATTTCAACTTCTGCTGGTATTACTGCTTCGGTCCCGTACACCAACAAGTAAGGAGTTGCACCTACCGAAGTCCGGACGGTAGTGCGATAACCTAACAGTGCGAATGGTAACTTCTCATGCCATTGCCTAGACCCTTCTACCATCTTCCTCAATATCTTCTTTATATTCTTGTTTGCTGCCTCAACCGCACCATTCGCTTTGGGACGATATGGTGTGGAATTTCGGTGTGTAATCTTGAACTGTCGACATACCTCTTTCATCAATCCGCTGTTAAGATTGGCCCCGTTATCTGTGATGATTATCTTTGGAATTCCAAACCTGCAGATGATGTGGGAATGTACAAAGTCCACCACCGCCTTCTTGGTTACTAATTTGAAGGTTTTGGCCTCCACCCACTTGGTAAAGTAATCGATCGTTACCGGAATGAACCTGTGCCCATTGGAGGCCGCGGGTTCTATAGGTCCGATAACATCCATACCCCATGCAACAAATGGCCATGGAGCTGACATTGTATGCAACTCGGTTGGTGGGGAGTGAATCAAATCTCCGTGTATCTGACACTGATGGCATCTTCGCACGAAACTTATACAATCACGCTCCATAGTGAGCCAATAATATCCTGCTCGAAGAATCTTCTTTGCCAATACATATCCGCTCATGTGTGGCCCACAAACTCCGGAGTGTATATCTGTCATCACTGTTGTGGCTTGACTTGCATCTATGCATCTCAACAATCCTAAATCTAGGGTTCTTTTGTACAGCACCCCTCCACTAAGGAAAAAACCATTAGCCAATCGCCGAATAGCTCTCTTTTGATCTCCAGTTGCTTGCTCTGGGTATATTCCTAACCTGAGGTATTCTTTGACGTCATGAAACCATGGCTCGCCATCCATCTCTTCCTCTATCATATTGCAATAAGCATGCTGATTCCGGATCTGAATATGTAATGGATCAACACGAACCTTGTCCGGGTAATGTAGCATTGACGCCAAAGTAGCTAGAGCATCGACAACCTTATTATGCATCCTTGGGATATGCCTGAATTTTACTGATCGGAAACGCTTGGTCAGATCATGCAAACATTGACGATATGGGATAAGCTTCAAGTCTCTGGTTTCCCATTCTCCCTGAATCTGATGTACCAGAAGGTCCGAGTCCCCCAAGACCAGGACGTCCTGTACATCCATATCTACCGCTAATCGCAACCCTAAGATGCATGCCTCATACTCAGCCATATTGTTGGTACAATGAAAACGCAGTTGAGCAGTGACAGGGTAATGATGTCCTGTTTCAGAGATGAGCACAGCCCCTACTCCGACTCCTTTTGCTTTCGCCGCTCCGTCGAAGAGAAGCTTCCACCCCGGATCCTCAGTTAATTCCAACCCATCAATTTGCAGTACTACTTCATCCGGAAAATACGTCCTCAAAGGTTCGTATCCGTCATCGACAGGATTCTCAGCTAAGTGATCGGCTAGGGCTTGAGCTTTCATAGCCGTCCTCGTCACATATATGATGTCGAACTCTGTAAGTAATATTTGCCATTTTGCTAACCTCCCTGTAGGCATAGGTTTCTGGAAAATATACTTCAACGGATCCAAACGCGAAATGAGGTAAGTGGTGTAAGAAGACAAATAATGTTTCAGCTTTTGGGCTATCCAAGTCAAAGCACAACATGTCTTTTCCAAATGAGTGTACTTAACCTCGTGGACCGTGAATTTCTTACTGAGGTAGTAAATGGCCCGTTCCTTTCGGCCAGTAAGATCGTGTTGCCCCAGTACGCAGCTGAACGAATTCTCCAAGACCGTTAGATAAAGAATCAGGGGTCTACCCGGTTCGGGCAGAACCAGTATGGGTGGGTTTGACAGATACCCTTTGATTTGGTCAAACGCTTCCTGACATTCTGTCGTCCATTCTATCGCAATATCTTTCTTCAACAGACGGAATATGGGTTCACAGGTTGCTGTAAGCTGAGCAATAAACCTACTGATGTAATTTAACCTTCCCAACAGACTCATTACCTCTGTTTTATTCTTTAGCGGGGGTGTGAGCACGTGATTTTTGCCTTACCTGAGAAGTACTCCCAGAAAATTCAAAATAAAAATAGTTTCGTGTTGGGCATGATTTTTGTGATTTTGTGTTATTTTATCTTAAATTTACATTTTTTGTGTGCATGTTTATTTGTTTAAATTAATAAAATACAAAAAAAATATACATTAGGTTTTGCATTTCTTATGTGATTTACATTTTTCAAGTGATATGTAATTATGTGGGATAATTGTAGTAAAAAATAGTTGTGTTATAGGTTAGTATATATGTATATATATATATATATATATATATATATATATATATATATATATATATATATATATATATATATATATATATACACATATACATATAATACATCATAAAGAGCAGACTTGGGCCATGTTTTAGTCCAAAAGATTGGCCCAAACCCCTCATCCGTCCAGCCCAATATTCACCCCAGATCAGCTTAATGTAACGTTTGATCTGGACCGTTGGATTTTATTATCCAACGGCCCAGATTAATTGATAAATCACAGATACACCCAGGCCGTTAATTTAACCAAATGACACCGTTTGGTTATGAGAAGAGATCCTGGTCGTTGATCAAATTTGATCCAACGATCAGGATTTAACCTCTTAATTCGTATATAACCTCACAAACGCACCCCGCCCCCCCAAGCCAGACCCCCCTCTCCCTTCATCTCCCAAAGGTCCTTAGAGACCGGACCTCTCTCCGCCGTCCACCGCCGTTGCGCCGCCTGCCGGAAATCGCCTCACGGTGGTTCCGGTAGGCCAATCACCCCCATTTTAACACCAAACGCTCCCATCACCTCCCCCATTACGAATCCGGCCTCCGCTAACCTCGAATCACCATCAAACGTCTCGAATCTTCATTCAAAGATTCGAGTCAGAACCCAAACCACGCCAAACTTCACCAAATTCACACCACAGCCTCCTCACACCTCCCCCACACTCCCACTAACATTGGTTTGGTTCGAATCTAACCCGAAATGCTCGAACCCTAAATCCGAGCCCAAGAACCCTAGTTTTCAAAAAAGCCAATTCAAGTCGGATTAGTCTTCAATCGAAGTCCAATGGACTTTAGTCTAGGTGTTCCCAATCGAGAACACCTCGATTAAAGCCCATTTGGCTTCGACAAGTCAAGTTCGAAGCTGAGCCGCCTACATTTTGAGTTTCTGGGGTAAGACCTTCCCCTTTTCTGTGTCTATTTGATTTTGTTTAGTTTGTTTAGATTAATTGGCTTGTCAATTTCCTTTAAATGGTTCTGTCTCTTCTCCTCCTATTGTTCATTATATTTCTGGTGACAAATCAGTAATGGTCGAATATGTGGGTCATCATAAGGTGCTTAAACGATTCAAATATGTTGTAACCAGTCTAGACGACCTCGTCGATTAGTTGTATAAACCCGTTTGGAATGACAGGGCAAGAATGCCCAGAATCACTGTTACATAGGGCATTTGGATATAGCTGATGGCAATTTAATTAATGTTAGCTTATTTTGGATTTTTAAAGTACCCTTGCCCATAAAAGGGCTAGTGGAACCTGCTACAGCAGGGTATCCCCACTAGGTGTGGCAGACCAGTAGCTTAGATTAATGAAAACCCATACTCAGACTAATCTAAGTGGAAAAAAGGCAGAATGGGGATGGGCAAGGCCTTAGTCTAGTCTGCTGGCCATCCAGATTTGAAAGTTTTAACTATAAGTATAGGGTTGAAGAGATTGAAAGAGGGATAGAAATAGAGACAGCAAAGATCCATTTCGAAAAATACATAGAGAGACATTGAAAGCATATAGTCATTCACACATAGATCCTGGCCACTGCTTCCTTAAAGTTTTAGTAGTTGCTGTTGGTCTGTTTGATTGTTGCTGCTGTGTTGAGTATTGCTGCTTGGTCTATTGTGTTGCTGCTGTGCTGAGTGTTGATGTTTGGGTTATTGTGTTGCTGCTCGTCCAGTGTTATTGCAGTTGTGTCTATTGTGTTGCCATTGGGTCTATTGGGTTGCTGCCTGGCCCAGTGTATTTGTTGTTGTGTTGTCTATTGTGTTGCTGGCTTGGTCTATTGTGTTGCTGCTGAGTCTATTGTGTTGCTGTTGGTTTACTGTGGTTGCTACTGGTCTATTGTTGTTGCTCCTGTTACTGTTGTTGCATTGCCACTGCTCACTCATCTTTGTTCTTCCGCGTTCCAGGTACACATCTCTGTTGTTGTAATTCCTTGGTTCGAAAAGAATGAAGTTTGAAGCTTATGTTTGAAGTCTGTTGAATCATGTAGTCGTCCAAAGTTCTTATGTTTGATTACGTTCTGTTATTCTCTAATTAAGTTTGTATTGCTAGTTTTGGTTATGGAAAAGTGTAGCTAGACCAAAGATACACTATCATTAGATATGCACGTAAACCTGAATTAGTCCTGTTGTATCTCTGTTCAATCTTCTCTACTCATGTGTGTAATCTCCAAATCTGTTAACGTTAGATCTTATGTTAAAAGCAAGATTAGCTAGGGAGTTATTACTCAACTGAATGACGTAATTAGATTAAAGGAGTCGGGGGTGCATTTCATGTGACCCGACCCCGATTTCGGGCAAGAGCAAATAAAGCGTGTCAGGAACCACAGGCGCATTTCATGTGGTGTGGTTCGTAGTAAGTTTTGAATAATTTGGAATCAACTCCTAAGTAAAATACAGTGGGATGTAGTTCGCTTTAGATTTGAATCAAAGGTGCGCCTCGCCCAATAGTTACACTAATCGCACAACCTTCATAAATGTACATATAAAATACTTAGATTTTGAGATGTGTCGTTTCTTAACGAATATCACGTCCTTCTCAACAGTGTAAATAAGTAATCGATCCGGGCGCATATTTTAGTTCTACCTTCTTAAACATGGGTGTGCATTTCATGCGACCCAAATCCAAACCCCGAAATGTTGAATAAGAATATGTCGAGGATCCGGGTGCATTTCATGTGACGCGATTCGGAAGCATATTTTTTAAGCAACTTTCTCTTTCGTAAATCATAATCAATAATAAAGCGGTAAAGGGATATTAATTCGCACTAAGTACATAACTGTAAAAAGCAGATAGATAAGCCAAACACGACAGTTGAGCGACCGTGCTAGAACCACGGAATTCGGGAATGCCTAATACCTTCTCCCGGGTTAATAGAATTCCTTATCCGGATTTCTGGTTCGCGGACTGTTAAATAGAGTCATTCTTTTCCTCGATTCGGGATTTAACCGGTGACTTGGGACACCATAAATCTCCCAAGTGGCGACTCCGAATCTCTCAATAAATGAACCCCGTTTTGGTTGTCCTTTAATTGGAAAAACTCCCTTGCGCCCTCGCGGGTGCGGTAAAAAGGAGGTGTGACAGCTCTGGCGACTCTGCTGGGGATATAATTTAGAATTCGAGCTCGGAATAATTGTTGTATTTGGCTTATTTATTATCTGATTTTTATTGCATGTTTGTATTAATGTGCTAAATATTGTTTTTACTGCTTTGATATTTTGTGAATTGTACATATAAATTGTGCTGGAACCAATCTCCTCTCTGAGTCTTCTAAATCATGAAGAAGGGTGCACTTCGTGTGACTTCTTTTCCTGTATAGTGTCTAATTCCCATTTTAGAACGAGGTTTGGATAAGTTGCAAAACCGGTGAAGCTTCTGTATTCCCGGGTTGCTGCCTCCTCCTCGGCTCGAGCTGTCCGCTCGGGTAAGCCAAGTCTAGAACAGATAAACCCAGGTTTTTAAACCTAGAAGAACAAAGCTTCATGCCGGATCCCTAGTAGGAAACGTTTATTTGCATCATGTCGCATTTGGCTTAGGGGACTCAACACGGGGGTTGGGTCCGTCTAGGACAGGTGACCTGAAATGAACAGACTATCCTGCTGCATCCTGTTTGTCTTGCGCATTTATCTGTTATAGACTTGCATGCTGACCGGCTTTAGAGATTAAAAAAAAAAAAAAAATAGCTTACTTGTTTTCCTTTAGTAAAATGAATAAATAAATAATGTCGTTTGTTTCGTCAAAACCGAACTACGTGGGTTTGATTCTCATTGGATGTGAGATACGTAGGCAACCTCCATCGGGTCCAACTTCACCTTTTGAAAAATGGCCGAAATATCAAAACTAACTTTTGTACTAAATAAGTCGGTGACGCTGTTTTCAAAAATAGCCGAATGTTCCCGAAAGGGACGCCGGAAGGCTAATTTCGTATAAACGGCCACCTTTGGGTCAATTTTGATTTCGATCAATTTACCCTACAGCCTTAAAAGCCTTCGTCCCCGAGACGTTGAAAGGCCGTGATTGAAAACTGATTTTTTATTTTTAGCAAAACAAAGTTGTTTTTCTTATTTAAATCACCTTAATAAATGTGCAGGATGAGCACGAATCAGAATAAATCATTTTCAATCTTTAGCGAGGTCCCTCAGCAGCTCCGTATATGGTGGAACGATTTGGAAGACAGTAGCAAAAAGGTAGTGGGGAGAATTTTGGGAGGTTTGGTTGATCTGTTGAATATCGAGCCAAGGGAAGACATCATCAAGGCACTGGTATCTTTCTGGGATCCGACCCGCAATGTGTTCCGTTTTGTTGACTTTGAACTGACGCCCACATTAGAGGAAATTGCGGGCTATGCAGGACTAAATGGGAAACTAAGAGGGCAATACCTGCTCTCACCAAGACCGGTATCTCCACATGGGTTTCTGGATTTGCTGAGCATTAGTCGGAAGGTGAAAAATGATGATCTGCTGAAAGGATGTTGCGATCTCCAATTCTTATATCAACGGTACGGCACTCCTCGGGGTTTTGAAGAGTCAAACCTTGGACTGACTCACGAAGGAAATAGAACCAAGTGGGAGGCCAGACGAATTCTAGCATTCATAACGACATTCTTGGGGGTTGTGATTTGTCCGCGCGAAGACAAGAAAATAGAGATAAGTCTGGTAGGAATAGCCGATGTTGCAATCAAAAAGGCTACCAAGCACGGTGGTCCCTTTGGTTTTGTCCGAAATCTATCGAGCCTTGACTGTATGCCGAGAAGGGGGCAATTTCTTCCAAGGTTGCAATCCGTTACTCCAATTATGGATGCAAGAACACCTCCATCACCGAACACAATACATGAACCATGGGTTGACCGGAAAAAACGGTATCAGGGGTTTCGAAGAACGGATGATGGGTGCTGTATTCCCTGAAGGCGTCGAGGCATGGCTTGCACGACTAAGCTCAATAGAAGCCGATCAGGTTGAATGGGCGTTCGGGTGGTTACCCAATACCGAAGTAATATATATGGCAGCCGAGGAGTGTTATATTCTTCTGATGGGGATCCGCAGTGTCCAACCATATGTCCCTCACCGTGTATTACGTCAACTAGGAAGGTTTCAGGTTATTCCTACCGATCAAGACCTGAGGAAGTACGCCATTGAGTTGAGCCCGGGAGTTGTATTCCCCGAAGAGAAGATTAGAAGGCCGTGGCACGAATGTCGGTTCCTTGAGCCTAGAACCATGGTCCGGGAACTATCTAAGGGAGAGGTGGACCCAAAGTACAACGTGTGGTTCGGGAAAAGATTTCAGATTCGTCGGAAATGTTCTAAAAGAGCCCATGTCCAACAATTCACGGAAGATTCACGGGAACAATGGAATTGGTTAGCAAAGGAGGAGGGGTACAGGACGAAGATTGGCAGGATAGAACAGCAGGTCCGGGACCTTCAGTTCGAGAAGAACATGCAAGCTGCCACCGATGAAGGAGACAAAAAGAAGTTGGCACAAGAAAATGACTTCTTGAGAGCTCAAATCCAGCAAATGAAAAGGGATGCTGACAGACAATTGAGGAGTCGGGCCGACGAAAAATTGATAAAGGGTTTGAGAAGCCAAGTCACCGATATCCAAAGAGAATTGGACGAGTCGAAAGCCCAAACAACGAGGATCCGTGCTGGCTGGAGAAAGGAGGCACATCAACATGCACTTCACCTACAACGGGTGGAAGAAGATTACACTGAAATCATCACTAGTCTAAGGGAAGCAAATGTTGTCCTCAGGGAGCGGGTTTTCAAACAAGCCCAAGATGCCAGAGCGGACCTCGACCGTTGCCACAATTTGATGGCCCGGCTGCAAGGACAAGTGGATAGGCTCCTAGACCAAGTCACCAACAATGCTCGAAGATTGGGGACGAAAAGCCGGCAGATAGAGCGGCTACTCGGAGAAAGGGACATGATCAAGGATAGAATTGGAGAAATCAGGCACTATGTCACCATGAAGTGCCTGGCTTGTGAACGAATGCCCCGCGCCGACCTTTTCGCTTCAATTATGGGTTATGTTCATCGGATCATGGAAGAGTTGAGGGAACTGCACAAGGACCTCACACCAAGGCCCGCGGCAAGGCCGAATGATGCCTCGCGGGCCCCCAGGAATTTTAGAGCACTAGATTTTTGATTGAAAATGTATTTTTGAAATGTTGAGTCAAGCTAGTTGGCATTTTTATCTTTTCTTTCCCAAGTCAAGCATTTCTTTTGTTTTTGCTGATTGTTGTGAGACGTGTTTTGTAACTACACGGTTTTATTTGATATAAAAGTTACTGAATTTTGCCACAATCTCGTTACCAGAACTACGCTCGGTCTGATTCACGCGGGGTCGTGATACGTAGGCAATCCACATAAGATTCGACCACCACTAAAAAGAAAGGAATCCATAGGTTAAATAACAATAAGGCTTGCAAAGATAGAAGAAAAAAAAAAAAAAAGAAGAAGAAAAGAAAAAGAAAAAGGGCCGGAATGACGCATGAGTACATGTAGAAAGGGTTATTTGGGTAGGTGCATTGCATCCAACGTGCTATAACGTATCTGTCAAACTCGGTGAACTAACAAGTTTGTTGCATTTCCAGAAAGTTTAGCAGTTGGTTTGACAGAATATACTGGCCAGCCATCACTACCGTACTAGATCCAAAGGACCGGTTACAGTAAGCATGTCTAGTTCTGGCAAGAGTCTCGAGGAAGAAAAATCGGAGCTACAAATCATGAAAGAAGAGGTAGACCGGTTAAAACAACAGATAACAGAGATGCACCTGGCCTGGGCCAGGGAACAGTCTTCACCAAACCGCCCTACTCTCGCCTCAGCTCCGGAACATCCGCCCGTCGATCCTTCGACAAGCGCCCCGATCTATCCGTACTTTCAAGGGGAAAACCCATATGCCACCCACATTCCGCCAGCCAAACCAAATCCTCCTCCAGCCACTCCTGTTTTTGTGGCACCTCCACCTGTTCCTCTGCAAAGGCCGGCCAGCGAGCCATATGTTCAGATCTATGACAACTCTTACTATCCTCCAGAGCCTACTTTCAGGGCTCCTGAACCACAATCACATACACCTCAGTGGGATAATCCGGCAGAACCGGAAAAACACTTCCAAAGTTCGGAACACGAGGAAGTTGTCAGAAAAGTTAAAAGCCTGGAGCAGTCCTTCAGGAACATGCACGGTTTGGGCAACCAGGTCAGCGTCGCCTATAAGGATCTGTGTCCATTTCCGGACGTCCAGTTGCCAGCGGGGTTTAAAATGCCCAAATTCGACCTATACGAGGGGCATGGTGACCCAGTGGCCCACCTGCGAGGGTTTTGCAGTAAAATGAGAGGGCCGGAGGACGGGACGAGCTTCTGATAGCTTACTTCGGTCAGAGTCTGGGAGGATCTGCGCTGGAGTGGTACACTAGACAGGATCCCAGTAGATGGTTTACGTGGGATGATTTGGCTCAAGCTTTTATCGGTCAGTTCCAGTACAATCTGGAAATAATCCCCGACCGCCTATCATTGCTAAAATTAGAGAAGAAGCCCGCTGAAAGCTTCAGGGAATTTGGTTTCCGTTGGAGGGAACAGGCAGCCAAGGTAGATCCGCCGATGAGAGAAAGCGAGATGGTGGATTACTTCTTACAAACATTAGAGCCAACCTATTTCGGACATCTGGTAACGTCCGTAGGCAAATCATTCACCGAGGTGATAAAAATGGGGGGTATGATCGAGGAAGGTTTGAAGGCCAACAAGATCATGAGTTACTCGGCACTGAAAGCCACCACTCAGGCTATCCAAAGTGGTACTGGAGGAGTACCGGGGAAAAAGAGGAGAGAGGAAGTTGCGGCCGTCGAGTCCGGGCATGGTTCAGAAATAGAGGCCCGCACCCCAATATAGCCCACCCCGACCTCACCACCAAAATTACTCCCACAACCCGTATAACCACCCGCAACATTACTACCCCGCACCTGATCCCCATTTCATCGTCCACCATGCACGGTCCTGTTCTGCACCTCCCGTTCATGCGCCGTGGCGTGCACCGAACCCCGGAACAATCATCCACCCCCGAGAGCTTACGGAAACCCCTCGGGCGCGAGTTTCCGTCCGAACCGAGCATTCAGGGGGCGACCGGGCGCCGAGGCCAAAGACTTTCACTCCGTTAGGAGAGTCTTACACCAGTCCGTTCCACCGGTTGAAGCAAGTAGGGTTGTTAAATCCGGTTGAAGCTAAGCTACCAAACCCTCTCCGGAAGAACCTGGACCATTCAGTAAATTGTGCCTACTGCTCGGGATGTCCGGGACATGATACAGAAAAGTGTTGGAGGCTGAAGACGGCCATCCGGGAGCTCATTGACACCCGCAGGATCGAGGTCCAGACTCCAACAGAGCCCAACATCAACCAAAACCCGCTTCCGACTCATCATGAGACCAATATGATCGAGTTGGTACGGGCGGAGGAAGGAAAGGAGAAAGCCTCTCAGACTATAATGATGATTAAGTCTAGCGGGGTAGGAACGAGAAAAGGGCCGAGCCTTGATGAGTCACCCAGTTGCAAGAAGGACATACCAGGAGGGTCGGAAGCAGGAAAGGGAAGTGTGAACGAAGTACCGGTGAAGCCGGGGAAAGCCAAGATAGTTGTACCAGGGGCAGCAATCAAGCCCATCTTGACGGTAGCAGGCGTTCGAATGGATCCTTTCATCATCAAGCCAGCAATACAGTTGCCAATAACTGATAGCAGGGCTATTCCATGGAATTATGCTCGGATTACAACGACCTACAAAGGAAAGGAAGTGAAAGAGGAAGTTTGTGAAGCCCAAGGGTTGACCCGCTCGGGGAGATGTTTTGCCCCTGCGGAATTGAGGAAGACCACTCCGGCAGCATTGAAAAAGCCGGTAACTGATGAAGAGGCGGAAGAATTCTTGAAAAAGATGAAGCTGCATGACTACTCTGTCTTAGAGCAGTTGAAGAAGACTCCGGCGCAAATATCATTGCTATCCTTGCTAATACATTCTGAAGAACATCGGCAAGCATTGATGAAAGTCCTGAATGAGGCACATGTACCGGATAAAATCTCGGTAAGCCATTTGGAGAAGATCACCAATCGGATCTTCGAAGCAAATCGGATCACCTTCACCGATGACGAGTTGCCTGAGGAAGGCACTGAGCACAACAGGGCTTTATATCTTACGGTGAAGTGTGAAGAGGCGGTGGTTACCAAAGTCCTTGTCGATAATGGGTCCAGTGCTAACATTTGTCCTCTCTCTACACTGGACAAATTGAAAGTAGACATCGGCAGGGTACGCAAGAACAACATATGTGTTCGAGGGTTTGACGGAGGAGGCAAAGCATCGGTTGGGGACATAGTGTTAATCTTGACGATTGGGCCAGTGGAGTTCACCATGGAATTCCAGGTGCTGGACATGGTGGTGTCATATAACCTCCTGATAGGGCGACCATGGATCCATGCCGCAAGAGCGGTTCCATCCAGCTTGCACCAACTCGTCAAGTTCGAGTGGGACCAACAGGAGATCGTCGTCCATGGAGAGAACGATCTACAATCAGGCACCATCATTCCCTTTGTTGAAACAGAAGAAGATGTTGGGCCGTGGGTATATCAGGTCTGCGATGTGGTGTCCGCCAACCGAGTTCCGGAAGGGGAATGCATTCCCGATGACAGAACAATTACTGCGGATGTCATGGTGGCGCATGAAATGTTGAGACATGGTTTCATACCCGGTAAAGGTCTAGGTGCATCTCTGCAAGGAATCATACAACCGGTATCGGTGGTCGAAAACTTGGGAACCTTCGGCTTAGGATTCCAGCCAACCTCAGAGGACATCCGGCGAGCAAAGAGGAGTAAGCAGAAGACATGGGTGCTCCCAAAGCCTGTTCCACGCCTTTCCCAATCTTTTGTCAGGTCCGGAGCAAGAGGATATCCGACGACAAAGATTTCCGGTCCTACGATCAGGCCAGACGAAGAGTTCTTCAGGAAGTTCGAGGACCTATTCACAGATGTATGTATGCTCGAGGATGGTGAAGGATCCAGTCATGCCGAGATACAATTTGTGGGACCAAAGGCAAAACTGAATAACTGGAAGGCTACTCCTCTCCCTGTCCGGAAGGAGTCTTGGTAGTTTGTCTTGGATTGTTTTTCTTTCGAAATTTTGTGTCGGGGGTTTGTCCTCGGAGTAAAATCCCGTTGTTTTTAGTTCATTTCTGATTTAAGTTTGCAGTTTGTTTTCCCTTTGTACAATTCCCATTAATGAAATTTGGTTCCTTCGTGTCTAATTTTGTTTATTTTTTCCTTCTTTTTACTTTTCTGAACAGCCTTCTTTCAACTGATCTTAATGACATGGCGTGCTTAAAGATTAATCAACCCAGTCTAGAAAGTCAATCGGGTTTGGAAATAATAACGCATGAAATAAGAAGTGACGAGAGTGAGTCGAGTACGGCGATGATGAAGCCGTAGAAGAAATCGGTGAAGAATTAAGTCACTTTGAGGAAAAACCCAAACCGAATTTAAATGATACTGAGGCCGTTAATCTAGGGAACGCGGATGACGTCAAAGAAACCCGGATAAGTGTCCATATTGAACCCAATCTGAGAGAAGAATTGATCAAAACACTCATGGAGTTTAAAGACATTTTCGCATGGTCGTACGACGACATGCCAGGACTCAGCACTGATCTAGTGGTTCATAGATTACCCACCGATCCGGCATATCCTCCCGTCAAGCAAAAGCTGCGGAAATTCAAGACGGAGATGAGTGTGAAGATTAAGGAGGAGGTAACCAAGCAGTTGCAGGCGAAAGTCATTCGTGTCACTCGATACCCTGAATGGCTGGCTAACGTAGTACCAGTGCCAAAGAAAGACGGAAAGATCAGAGTATGCGTGGACTATCGCAATCTCAACAAGGCGAGCCCTAAGGATAATTTCCCGCTTTCCAATATCCATATCCTGATTGATAATTGCGCCGGACGCAAAATCGGATCCTTTGTGGACTGTTATGCGGGATATCATCAGATTTTGATGGATGAAGAGGACGCAGAAAAGACGGCTTTTATCACACCGTGGGGAACTTATTGCTACCGAGTGATGCCGTTCGGTTTGAAGAATGCGGGAGCAACATATATGAGGGCAATGACTACGGTATTCCACGACATGATACACAAGGAAATTGAAGTATACGTGGATGATGTGATCGTGAAATCCAGACGTCAAGAGGACCATGTTGCTGACCTCAGGAAGTTCTTTCAAAGACTTCGAAGGTACGACATCAAGCTCAATCCGGCCAAATGCGCATTCGGAGTTCCATCAGGAAAGTTGCTAGGATTCATCGTCAGCCGACGGGGCATTGAGTTGGACCCGTCCAAAATCAAGTCCATTCAGGAGTTACCCCCGCCGAAGAATAAAACAGAGGTAATGAGTCTGTTGGGAAGGTTGAATTACATCAGTAGGTTTATTGCTCAACTTACAGCAACCTGTGAACCCATATTCCGTCTGTTGAAGAAAGACGCCGCGATAGAATGGACGACAGAATGTCAGGAAGCGTTTGACCGGATCAAAGGGTATCTGTCAAATCCACCCGTACTAGTTCCGCCTGAGCCAGGTAGGCCCCTGATTCTTTATCTGACGGTCTTGGAGAATTCGTTTGGCTGCGTACTGGGGCAGCATGATCTTACTGGCAGGAAGGAACGGGCCATTTACTACCTCAGTAAGAAGTTCACAGTCCACGAGGTCAAGTACACTCATCTAGAAAAGACATGTTGCGCCCTGACTTGGGTAGCCCAAAAGCTGAAACACTACTTGTCTTCTTACACCACTTACCTCATTTCGCGTCCGGATCCGTTGAAGTATATTTTCCAGAAACCTATGCCTACGGGGAGGTTAGCAAAATGGCAAATATTACTTACGGAGTTCGACATCATATACGTGACAAGGACGGCTATGAAAGCTCAAGCCCTGGCCGATCACTTAGCTGAAAATCCCGTTGATGACGAATACGAACCTTTGAGGACGTATTTTCCAGACGAAGAGGTATTGCAAATTGAGGGGTTAGAACTAACCAAGGATCCAGGTTGGAAGCTCTTTTTCGACGGAGCGGCGAACGCAAAAGGAGTCGGAGTAGGGGCTGTGCTCATATCCGAAACAGGACATCATTATCCTGTTACTGCTCAGCTGCGCTTTCATTGTACCAATAATATGGCTGAGTACGAGGCATGTATCTTGGGGTTACGATTAGCGGTAGACATGGATGTACGGGACGTCTTGGTCTTGGGGGACTCGGACCTTCTGGTACATCAGATTCAGGGAGAATGGGAAACCAGAGATTTAAAGCTTATCCCATATCGTCAGTGTTTGCATGATTTGACCAAACGCTTTCGATCGGTAGAGTTCAGGCACATCCCGAGGATGCATAATGAGGTTGCCGACGCGTTGGCTACTTTAGCATCAATGCTACATCACCCGGACAAGGTTCGTGTCGATCCGTTACATATCCATGTCCGGAATCAACATGCTTATGGTAATGTGATAGAGGAAGAGGTGGATGGTGAGCCGTGGTTTCATGATGTCAAGGAATACCTCAGGTTAGGAGTATACCCGGAGCAAGCAACCGGAGATCAAAAGCGAGCTATTCGGCGGTTGGCGAACGGATTTTTCCTTAGTGGAGGGGTGCTGTACAAAAGAACCCCAGATTTGGGATTGTTGAGATGTATAGATGCAAGTCAAGCCACAACGGTGATGACAGATATACACTCGGGAGTTTGTGGACCACACATGAGCGGATACGTATTGGCAAAGAAGATTCTTCGAGCGGGATATTATTGGCTCACTATGGAGCGGGATTGTATAAGTTTCGTGCGAAGATGCCATCGGTGTCAGATACACGGAGATTTGATTCATTCTCCGCCGACTGAATTGCATACAATGTCCGCACCATGGCCGTTTGTCGCATGGGGTATGGATGTTATTGGACCTATTGAGCCTGCAGCTTCCAACGGTCATAGGTTCATTCTGGTAACGATTGATTATTTTACCGAGTGGGTGGAGGCCAAAACATTCAAATCAGTGACCAAGAAGGCGGTAGTGGACTTCGTACACTCCCACATCATTTGTAGGTTTGGAATTCCAAAGATGATCATTACGGATAACGGTGCAAATCTTAACAGTGGATTGATGAAAGAGGTATGTCAACAGTTCAAGATTACACACCGAAATTCCACACCGTATCGCCCAAAAGCAAATGGTGCGGTCGAGGCAACAAACAAGAACATAAAGAAGATATTGAGGAAGATGGTAGAAGGGTCTAGGCAGTGGCATGAAAAGTTACCATTTGCGCTGTTGGGTTATCGCACTACCGTCCGGACTTCGGTAGGTGAAACTCCTTACTTGTTGGTATACGGGACTGAAGCAGTAATACCCGCAGAAGTTGAGATTCCATCCCTCCGAATTGTCGCTGAAGCCGAGATTGATGACGACGAGTGGGTCAAAACCCGATTAGAGCAATTGAGCTTGATTGATGAAAAGAGATTGACAGCAGTATGTCACGGCCAATTGTATCAAAAGAGAATGGCGAGAGCATATAACAAGAAGGTACGTCCCGGGAGATTTGAAGTGGGACAGCATGTGCTGAAGAGAGTTCTACCCCATCAGGCCGAAGCGAAAGGCAAGTTCGCTCCAAATTGGCAGGGACCTTTTGTGGTGACTAGAGTATTATCCAACGGCGCTCTATGTCTGACTGATGTCGAGGGAAGATGCACCGATATGGCTATCAATTCTGATGCGGTTAAGAGATATTATGTGTAATTCTTTAATGCATTTGTCAACGTTTGGTTTCGTTTGTGTGTATTTGGCATTTTTCGGAGAATGAAATGACAGAGGCAATTTTTCTACTACCCAAACACTTTAACCTTTGTTTCCCCATTTGAGCCTTAATTATTCTTTCATATACCCTCTTTCGGAATCATCAAGGAAGATGTGTAACGAAATAGAAAAAGAAACAAAGAAAAAAATACAAGAAAAAGTGAACTACGTTCGACCTGATTCCTCAAGAAGGATACGTAGGCGCCACACGGCTCGGTCATAATAAAATAAAAATAAAAAAATCCCCCAAGCAACAAAACTGGGGCAGAAGTCATTGTTTTCGTTGGAAAGATAGTGTGGATTCCGAAAGTTGTAATAAGCTAACCGTCGAGGCTAAACCTCTTTCTTCGGCCTCACGCGCAGAAACCATATTAAGAACCAGAAAGACCTCTCGATCAGTATTTGAAAAGTGCCAAGTCATGTGAATGAAAGCCAAGAGTGACATCCCGACCCTCGATTGAATCCAGGATGCACAAGCCGAAAGGGGATAACGCTCTAGAGGGAATCTCAGGGGTGATACCCCACCGCAGGGAAAGAAAGCGTAAATGAGAGAGTCTTAACGGTGAAAACCCTCACGGGCACCTTAAGGCGAAGGAAGTTGAGAGAAGTAAAATGAGAGAGTCTTACGGTGAAAACCTTTACGGGCACCTTAAGGCGACGGGAGATAGAGAGAAATGAGAGAATCTCGTTAGTGAAAACCCTTTGAAGGGCACTGTGAGGTGACAGGACGAGATGGTTACAAGATGTCTGCACGAGACAAGGTTGGGACACCCGTTTACCTCTAGCATGACGCGGCATCAGAAAGTGATTGACATGAATAGACTTGGTAGTTTAATCTCAAAGGCGCGGCATAACCATTGGATCAGGCACACATTCAGATAAGTTTTCCTATTTTTGAGTTCAGAAAAGTTTTTCTCTTCTTTTGTCATTTGCGGTCGGTATTCTTTTCTTTTCTTTCATTTTCGAAAATTGATTTTTCAAAGCTTACTACCAAGTCTCCCAAAGCAGTATATTGAAAGTGAATAGGCATGGAACGAGGCAATGAGACAGAAGTCGTTACGATAGTGAGATTGGGATGACAGGCTGAGTGGAAGGTTCGCAAGAATTATGGAGTATGATGGACACATGTGGCATGTCCGAAAGATGATTTCACGCAACGGATCACCGGCTAAAAAGAGTCGGATCAAACCAAAGATTGGAATAAAAGGAAAGATGAGAGGTCGTTCGGGGAAAGAGCATCGTCCCCAGCAAGCGTCAACGTCGCCCTCAAAGTTCGAGAGAGGCCAAGCAGCTGAAAGAGAAAAGAAAATGGCCCCAACAAGAGTGGCGCGACCGCTCACTGCGTTTTGAAACTAACAATTTTTCTTTGATTTAAAGCAGGAAAAGAGGGTTCGTTGGCGAGAAAGCCTACCATCCAGAAGTTTATCAAACTGGGGCAGAAAATTTTCTCCTGTTGCGAAAATCTTCTTGAAAGCGAAGACCCAGTGGATAAGGGTAGAAAGCAACACAAGATTTCGGGAAATACCAGCTCCGAGCAGAATAGTTTTGAGAAAGGCCGGACGACACGATGGGGTAATCTTTGAGCTTGGTATCATCCCCAGCAGTTGTTGGAAAAATAAAACAATGGCTTCGAGATTCCCCCAGCAGTATTACATCCCATAATTTGCTCGAGGAGGCAAAAACGTGAGTCCCAGAGGAGGTATGGGAAGAAGGAAGAGAATGAGGGGTGAAGGAAACAAAGAATACTTCCTCGGCAGCATCATCCCCAGCAGGCGAGTAAACAGTTCCAAAAATATCCCCAGCAGCCAGAAGAAAAAGTAATACGACCCAGGGGAAGGCAATTCCAAGACAGGATAATTCAGAAGAGAAGGTGGTCCGAGAGGCAATGCAGGAAGAAGGAAATGGTACAAGAGGCAAAGAAGGTAATCAAGATAGGATGAAATCAGTGAGTAGTAGTTGAAGTCAGGGAGCCCGCCTGGAGAATGGAGTGGCAATTTAATTTTGAAGTAGTAGTCGAAGTCGGGGAGCCCGCCCCTGGAGAATGGAGTGGCGATTTAATTTTGAAGTAGTAGTTGAAGTCGGGGAGCCCGCCCTGGAGAATGGAGTGGCGATTTAATTTTGAAGTAGTAGTTGAAGTCGGGGAGCCCGCCCTGGAGAATGGAGTGGCGATTTAATTTTGAAGTAGTAGTTGAAGTCGGGGAGCCCGCCGGGAGAATGGAGTGGCGATTTAATTTTGAAGTAGTAGTCGAAGTCGGGGAGCCCGCCCGGAGAATGGAGTGGCGATTTAATTTTGAAGTAGTAGTTGAAGTCGGGGAGCCCGCCCTGGAGAATGGAGTGGCGATTTAATTTTGAAGTAGTAGTCGAAGTCGGGGAGCCCGCCCTGGAGAATGGAGTGGCGATTTAATTTTGAGTAGTAGTTGAAGTCAGGGAGCCCGCACGGAGAATGGAGTGGCGATTTAATTTTGAAGTAGTAGTCGAAGTCGGGAGCCCGCACGGAGAATGGAGTGGCGATTTAATTTTGAAGTAGTAGTCGAAGTCGGGGAGCCCGCCCTGGAGAATGGAGTGGCGATTTAATTTTGAAGTAGTAGTCGAAGTCGGGGAGCCCGCCCTGGAGAATGGAGTGGCGATTTAATTTTGAAGTAGTAGTCGAAGTCGGGGAGCCCGCCCTGGAGAATGGAGTGGCGATTTAATTTTGAAGTAGTAGTTGAAGTCGGGGAGCCCGCCCTGGAGAATGGAGTGGCGATCTATTTTAATTTGGTAGAGGAAAGCGGTAGAATGTAACGAAATCTCCGGCATGAATCCAAGTTCGTAGACAGAGGGAGGCAACAAGGATCAGAACAGATAGATTCAGATTGCGAAGGAGAATAGTTCAAAGATCATAAAGAAGGAAACAATGGTCGGAGTTCAGCAATCAAGATAGGCCGAAATAACAATTGGCGGAAGAGGAGAAGCATCAGAAGGAACACCAAGTCAGACAGGTTGACAAGGAGCGCGACAAGATCAAGTTAAAAAGGATAGATAAGAACTTGTAGTACTGTAACTTAGTCTAGCTTCTTTTTTTTTTTTTTTTTTTTTTTGTTGCTTAGTACGGTGTAACAAGGAGATCGGCTAAGCGGTGGTAGCAGGCAACAGCAGTAACAGCAGTAACGGCAGTAACAGCGAGATCGCAGCAGTCATGGTAGTCCCAGCTACCAGAACTTCCCGAACTACATTGACCTGATTCCCTTTTTGCCAGGGATATGTAGGAGACCTTTGAAGCGAGGTTCGGTCAAAACTTTTCCAAAATGCTTCATACGGAGTGCTCGAATAGGCAAAAATCGCTTATATCCGCTCACTTATCTTTGCACGAAAACTCTGCGTGTTTACGCGCAAAGAGGGGCAGCACGTGATTTTTGCCTTACCTGAGAAGTACTCCCAGAAAATTCAAAATAAAAATAGTTTCGTGTTGGGCATGATTTTTGTGATTTTGTGTTATTTTATCTTAAATTTACATTTTTTGTGTGCATGTTTATTTGTTTAAATTAATAAAATACAAAAAAAATATACATTAGGTTTTGCATTTCTTATGTGATTTACATTTTTCAAGTGATATGTAATTATGTGGGATAATTGTAGTAAAAAATAGTTGTGTTATAGGTTAGTATATATGTATATATATATATATATATATATATATATATATATATATATATATATATATACACGTATATATACGTATCCAAACCCCTCATCCGTCCAGCCCAATATTCACCCCAGATCAGCTTAATGTAACGTTTGATCTGGACCGTTGGATTTTATTATCCAACGGCCCAGATTAATTGATAAATCACAGATACACCCAGGCCGTTAATTTAACCAAACGACACCGTTTGGTTATGAGAAGAGATCCTGGTCGTTGATCAAATTTGATCCAACGATCAGGATTTAACCTCTTAATTCGTATATAACCTCACAAACGCACCCCGCCCCCCCCCCAAGCCAGACCCCCCTCTCCCTTCATCTCCCAAAGGTCCTTAGAGACCGGACCTCTCTCCGCCGTCCACCGCCGTTGCGCCGCCTGCCGGAAATCGCCTCACGGCGGTTCCGGTAGGCCAATCACCCCCATTTTAACACCAAACGCTCCCATCACCTCTCCCATTACGAATCCGGCCTCCGCTAACCTCGAATCACCATCAAACGTCTTGAATCTTCATTCAAAGATTCGAGTCAGAACCCAAACCACGCCAAACTTCACCAAATTCACACCACAGCCTCCTCACACCTCCCCCACACTCCCACTAACATTGGTTTGGTTCGAATCTAACCCGAAATGCTCGAACCCCAAATCCGAGCCCAAGAACCCTAGTTTTCAAAAAAGCCAATTCAAGTCGGATTAGTCTTCAATCAAAGTCCAATGGACTTTAGTCTAGGTGTTCCCAATCGAGAACACCTCGATTAAAGCCCATTTGGCTTCGACAAGTCAAGTTCGAAGCTGAGCCGCCTACATTTTGAGTTTCTGGGGTAAGACCTTCCCCTTTTCTGTGTCTATTTGATTTTGTTTAGTTTGTTTAGATTAATTGGCTTGTCAATTTCCTTTAAATGGTTCTGTCTCTTCTCCTCCTATTGTTCATTATATTTCTGGTGACAAATCAGTAATGGTCGAATCTGTGGGTCATCATAAGGTGCTTAAACGATTCAAATATGTTGTAACCAGTCTAGACGACCTCGTCGATTAGTTGTATAAAACCGTTTGGAATGACAGGGCAAGAATGCCCAGAATCACTGTTACATAGGGCATTTGGATATAGCTGATGGCAATTTAATTAATGTTAGCTTATTTTGGATTTTTAAAGTACCCTTGCCCATAAAAGGGCTAGTGGAACCTGCTACAGCAGGGTATCCCCACTAGGTGTGGCAGACCAGTAGCTTAGATTAATGAAAACCCATACTCAGACTAATCTGAGTGGAAAAAAGGCAGAATGGGGATGGGCAAGGCCTTAGTCTAGTCTGCTGGCCATCCAGATTTGAAAGTTTTAACTATAAGTATAGGGTTGAAGAGATTGAAAGAGGGATAGAAATAGAGACAGCAAAGATCCATTTCGAAAAATACATAGAGAGACATTGAAAGCATATAGTCATTCACACATAGATCCTGGCCACTGCTTCCTTAAAGTTTTAGTGGTTGCTGTTGGTCTGTTTGATTGTTGCTGCTGTGTTGAGTATTGCTGCTTGGTCTATTGTGTTGCTGCTGTGCTGAGTGTTGCTGTTTGGGTTATTGTGTTGCTGCTGGTCCAGTGTTATTGCAGTTGTGTCTATTGTGTTGCCATTGGGTCTATTGGGTTGCTGCTGGTCCAGTGTATTTGTTGTTGTGTTTACTGTGTTGCTGCTGGCCTGTGTTTACTGTGTTGCTGCTGAGTCTATTGTGTTGCTGTTGGTTTACTGTGGTTGCTACTGGTCTATTGTGGTTGCTCCTGTTACTGTTGCTGCATTGCCACTGCTCACTCATCTTTGTTCTTCCGCATTCCAGGTACACATCTCTGTTGTTGTAATTCCTTGGTTCGAAAAGAATGAAGCTTGAAGCTTATGTTTGAAGTCTGTTGAATCATGTAGTCGTCCAAAGTTCTTATGTTTGATTACGTTCTGTTATTCTCTAATTAAGTTTGTATTGCTAGTTTTGGTTATGGAAAAGTGTAGCTAGACCAAAGATACACTATCATTAGATATGCACGTAAACCTGAATTAGTCTGTTGTATCTCCGTTCAATCTTCTCTACTCATGTGTGTAATCTCCAAATCTGTTAACGTTAGATCTTATGTTAAAAGCAAGATTAGCTAGGGAGTTATTACTCAACTGAATGACGTAATTAGATTAAAGGAGTCGGGGGTGCATTTCATGTGACCCGACCCCGATTTCGGGCAAGAGCAAATAAAGCGTGTCAGGAACCACAGGCGCATTTCATGTGGTGTGGTTCGTAGTAAGTTTTGAATAATTTGGAATCAACTCCTAAGTAAAATACAGTGGGATGTAGTTCGCTTTAGATTTGAATCAAAGGTGCGCCTCGCCCAATAGTTACACTAATCGCACAACCTTCATAAATGTACATATAAAATACTTAGATTTTGAGATGTGTCGTTTCTTAACGAATATCACGTCCTTCTCAACAGTGTAAATAAGTAATCGATCCGGGCGCATATTTTAGTTCTACCTTCTTAAACACGGGTGTGCATTTCATGCGACCCAAATCCAAACCCCGAAATGTTGAATAAGAATATGTCGAGGATCCGGGTGCATTTCATGTGACGCGATTCGGAAGCATATTTTTAAGCAACTTTCTCTTTCGTAAATCATAATCAATAATAAAGCGGTAAAGGGATATTAATTCGCACTAAGTACATAACTGTAAAAAGCAGATAGATAAGCCAAACACGACGGTTGAGCGACCGTGCTAGAACCACGGAATTCGGGAATGCCTAATACCTTCTCCCGGGTTAATAGAATTCCTTATCCGGATTTCTGGTTCGCGGACCGTTAAATAGAGTCATTCTTTTCCTCGACTCTTTCTTCAACAGACGGAATATGGGTTCACTAGTTGCTGTAAACTGAGCAATAAACCTACTGATGTAATTTAACCTTCCCAACAAACTCATTACCTCTGTTTTATTCTTTGGCGGGGGTAGCTCCTGAATGGACTTGATTTTGGATGGGTCCAACTCAATGCCCCGTCGGTTGACGATGAATCCTAGCAACTTTCCTGATGGAACTCCGAATGCGCAATTGGCCGGATTGAGCTTGATATCATATCTTCGAAGTCTTTGAAAGAACTTCCTAAGGTCGGCAACGTGGTCTTCTTGACGTCTAGATTTTATGATCACATCATCCACGTACACTTCAATTTCTTTATGTATCATGTCATGGAATACCGTAGTCATCGCCCTCATGTATGTTGCCCCTATATTCTTCAAACCGAACGGCATCACCCGGTAGCAATAAGTCCCCCACGGTGTGATAAAAGCCGTTTTTTCTGCGTCCTCTTCATCCATCAAGTTCTGATGATATCCCGCGTAGCAATCGAAAAAGGATCCGATTTCACGTCCGGCGCAATTATCAATCAGGATATGGATATTGGGAAGCGGGAAATTATCCTTAGGACTCGCCTTGTTGAGATTGCGGTAGTCCACGCATACTCTAATCTTTCCGTCTTTCTTTGGCACCGGTACTACATTAGCCAACCATTCAGGGTATCGAGTGACACGAATGACTTTCGCCTGCAACTGCTTGGTCACTTCCTCCTTGATCTTTACACTCATCTCCGTCTTGAATTTCCGCAGTTTTTGCTTGACGGGAGGACATGCCGGGTCAGTGGGTAATTTGTGAACCACTAGATCAGTGCTGAGTCCTGGCATGTCGTCGTACGACCATGCAAAAATGTCTTTGAACTCCATGAGTGTTTTGATCAACTCTTCTCTTAGGTTGGGTTCGATATGGACGCTTATTCTGGTTTCTTTAACATCATTCGTATCCCCCAGATTAACAGCCTCAGTATCGTTCAAATTAGGTTTGGGCTTTTCCTCGAAGTGACTTAATTCTTTGCCGATCTCTTCTACGGTTTCGTCATCGCCGTATTCCGATTCACTCTCGTCACTTCTTATTTCATGCGTTATTATTCCCAAACCTGATTGACTTTCTAGACTGGGTTGATTAATCTTTAAGCACGCCATATCATTAAGATCAGTTGAAAGAAGGCTGTTCAGAAAAGTAAAAAAAAGAAGGAAAATAAACAAAATTAGACACGAAGGGAACAAAATTTCATTAATGGGAACAGTACAAGGGAAAACAAACTCAAATCAAAATGAACTAAAACAAACGGATTTTACTCCGGGTACAATCCCAACACAAAATTTTGAAAGAAAACAATCCAAAACAAACTACCAAGACTCCTTCCGGACAGGGAGAGGAGTAGCCTTCCAATTATTCAACTTTGCTTTTGATCCCACAAACTGTATCTCGGCATGGCTGGATCCTTCGCCATCCTTTAGCATGCATACATCTGCGAATAGGTCCTCGAACTTTCTTAAGAACTCTTCGTCTGGCCTAACCATAGGACTGGGAACCTTTGTCGTCGGATGTCCTCTTACTCCGGACTTGACAAAAGATCGGGAAAGGCGTGGAACAGGCTTCGGGAGCACCCATGTCTTCTGTTTATTCCTCTTGGCTCACTGGATGTCCTCTGATGTTGGCTTGAATCCCAAGCCGAAGGTTCCCACGTTTTCAACCACAGATACCGGTTGTATGATTCCTTGCAGAGATGCACCTAGACCTTTGCCGGGTATGAAACCGTGTCTCAACATTTCGTGAGCCACCATGACGTCTGCAGTAATTATTCTGTCATTGGGAATGCATTCCCCTTCTGGAACTCGGTTGGCGGATACCACATCGCAGATCTGGTATACCCATGGCCCAACATCTTCTTTTGTTTCAACAAAGGGGACGATGGTGCCTGGTTGTAGATCATTCTCTCCATGGACTACGATCTCCTGTTGGTCCCACTCAAACTTGACGAGTTGGTGTAGGCTGGATGGAACTGCTTTTGCGGCACGGATCCACGGTCGCCCTATCAGAAGGTTATATGAAACTACCATGTCCAGCACCTGAAATTCCATGGTGAACTCCACTGGTCCGATTGTCAAGTTTAACACTATGTCCCCGACCGATGCCTTACCTCCTCCATCAAACCCTCGGACACATATGTTGTTCTTGCGTATCCTGCCGATATCTACTTTCAACTTGTGTAGTGTAGAGAGAGGACAAATGTTCGCACTGGACCCATTGTCGACCAGGACTTTGCTGACCACCGACTCCTCACACTTCACCGTAAGATATAAAGCCGTATTGTGCTCGGTGCCTTCCTTAGGCAACTCGTCATCGGTGAAGGTGATCCGATTCGCTTCGAAGATCCTATTGGTGATCTTCTCCAAATGACTCACCGACATTTTATCAGGTACGTGGGCCTCATTCAGAACTTTCATCAAAGCTTGCCGGTGTTCTTCAGAATGTATCAGCAAGGACAGCAATGAGATTTGCGCAGGGGTTTTTCTTCAACTGTTCTAAGACAGAATAATCATGTAGCTTCATCTTTTTCAGGAATTCTTCTGCCTCTTCGTCAGTTACCGGCTTTTTCAGTGTTGCCGGAGTGGTCTTCCTCAATTCTGCAGGGGCAAAACATCTCCCCGAGCGGGTCAACCC